>CM050165.1:397296993-397506993 GCA_027410445.1 Discoglossus pictus
TCTCCCTCCCTTCTCTCCCTCCCTCCCTCCTCTCCCTCCATCCCCCATATCTCTCTCATCTGCTCCCCCCCTCTCTGTCTCTCCATCCCCTCTCCTTCTCCCTGTCTCCCCTCTATATCCCTCATCCCTCTCCCTTGCCTCCGCTCTCCTTCTCTCTGGCACACCTCTATCTCGCTCATCCCTCTCCAGTCTCTTCTGCATCCCATCCCCTCTCCTTTTCTGTCTCCCCGCTCTCTCTCATCCCTCTCCTCTGCCTCCCCTCCCTCTCTCATCCCTCTCCTCTGCCTCTCCCCTCCCTCTCTCTATCATCCCTCTCCTCTGCCTCCCCTCTATATCTGTGCCTCCGATCGCCTCTCCTTCTCTGCCCCTCCCCTCCCCTTCTTTCCCTCCCCTCTATCATCCCTCTTCTCTGCCTCCTCTCTCTCTCTGCCTCCCATCCCCTCATCTTCTCTCTCCCTCCCCTTCTCTCTCCACCCACTCTCCTCTCTGTCTCCCCTCTTTCTCTTCACCCCCTCTCATTCTCTCTGCCTCCCCTTTGTCTCTCTCATCCCTCTTTCTCCAACTCCTCTTCTTCTGTCTCCCCTCTATCTCTCTCATCCCTATCCTCTGCCTCCCCTCTCTATCTTTCTGCCTCCCTACCCCCTCTCCTCTGCATCCCCTTTCTCTCTCCTCCATCACCTCTGCACCCCCTCTCCTTCTCTGCCTCCCCTCTATCTCTCTTACCCCTCCCGCTGCCTCCCCTCTATCTCTCTCATCCCCTCCTGCCTCCCCTCTATCTCTCTCATCCCCCCTGCCTCATCCCCTCTATCTCTCTCATCCCCCCTGCCTCATCCCCTCTATCTCTCTCATCCCCCCTGCCTCATCCCCTCTATCTCTCTCATCCCCCCTGCCTCATCCCCTCTATCTCTCTCATCCCCCCTGCCTCATCCCCTCTATCTCTCTCATCCCCCCTGCCTCATCCCCTCTATCTCTCTCATCCCCCCTGCCTCATCCCCTCTATCTCTCTCATCCCCCCTGCCTCATCCCCTCTCTCTCTCACCCCCCCTGCTTCATCCCCTATCTCTCTCACCCCCCTGCTTCATCCCCTATCTCTCTCACCCCCCTGCTTCATCCCCTTTCTCCAACCCTTCTCTCTGCATCCCCTCTCCTTCCCCCTGCCTCCTCTCTCTCATCCCTCTCCTCTGCCTCCCCTCTCTCTCATCCCTCTCCTCTGCCTCCCCTCTCTCTCTCTCTCTGCCTCCCATCCCCATCCTCTGCGTCCCCTTTCTCTCTCCCCATCTACTCTGTCTCCCCTCTCTCTCCAACCCCTCTTCTTCTCTGTCTCCCATCTATCTCTCTGCCTCCCATCCCCTCTCCTTCTCTCTCCCCCCCCCTCGCCTCTGCCTTCTCTCCTCTCTCCCCCCTCTCCTCTGCCTCCCCTCTCTCTAGCTCTCTGCCTCCCATCCCCTCTCCTTCTCTCTCTCTCCCCCTCCCCGGCATTTTGAGTATATAAAAACCTGATGTACAGCACTATGGGAAATATGGATCCGTATCACTGCAGCGCAGCAAAATTGTACTGTAGATAACATGTTTAAAGAGGCACCAAAACATCACCATGCAGGAAAAAGAAAAATGTTTCTACGGTCAAAAAGCAATTTGTAGATTTTAAACAGCAATTGGTTCGGTTATTGCAGAAATGAAGGAACACCATATAATTATTGTTATTCAAATTTTGGTAAGATACTAGTAACTTGCCCGTCATAAATGACAGTATCATATTTTATGTTCCGTTGTCTTTTCTGTCTCTCTCTCTGTGCTGTCTCTTTTTGTGTGCCCACTGTCTCCCTCCCTCTCCTCTCTCTGTGTGCTGTCTGTCGCTTTCCCTCCCACTCCCCTCCCCCTCTCTCTTTCCTCTCCCCCTACCCTCCCCTCTCTTAACTCTTCCTCCCTCTCCCCTTGCCCCTCTCCCTGGCTCACCCTCTCTCTTTCCTCTCCCTCAGCCCTTGTCCCTCTCTCTTTCCTCTCCCCTTTGCCCCTCTCTCTTTCCTCTCCCCTTTGCCCCTCTCTCTTTCCTCTCGCTCCCTCTTACCTCTCGCTCCCTCTTCCCCCTTTCTTTCCTCTCCTGCCCTCTCCCCCTTGCCCCTCTCTTTCCTCTCCCCTTTGCCCCTCTCTCTTTCCTCTTGCTCACTCTTCCCCTTTCCCACCTCTTTCTTTCCTCTCGCTCTCTCTTCCCCCTTGCCCCTCTCATTCCTCTCGCTTCCTCCTTCCCCTCTCCCCCCTTGCTATACAATGTGCAGCATATACAGGTTATCCTACTAATTAAATCTCTCTCAACTACTCAAAATATGTCCAGCTATTTTGAAGTTATGTTCCCAACAATGGCCAGCCATTTATATCACACTACAACACAGTAAGACACACAGTTTAAAGTAAGGTTATAGTTCAGGAAAAGCTGCCCTTTTTTTGATGCAAGAGATTAACATAACCAGCTTGGGTAACAAATGAACAAAAAAACATTTTTAGAAAAAATCAAAGTTTTTGAATACTGTTTATATGTTCCAACTGGTCTGATTTTGTCAATAAATGACAGCTTGAAGCCTGAGGGGCGTGTTTATCTTTATCAGTGGAGGGAGCAGGGAGATGGATTTGCTAAATAATTAGACACACATCCTCTTCCACCAGCAGGAAGCTCAGAACAAAAACTTCAAGCCCTGCTCCTGTAGAAATGTACATGCTCCTCTCACACACCAAAAGCATCATGGTAACCTCCAGCATGGGTGTAGGAACCAGGGGGGACGAGGGGGATAACCCCCCAAATTTTATAAGGGAAGCAGTTGTGTTGTATTTTTATACTATATATGGTATATACGGCATCCCCCCCTCCACAGATTTTCTTTGGCTCCTACACCAATGACCTCCAGGGCAGAGGAGTCGACATTTACTTTTTTATTTGCAATTCATGTTATGACTGTTTCCGTCTAATTATTCTCTTAGACTCAAAGTAAAAAAAATAAAAAAAATATATATAGCTTAAAAAGGAGCCACGTATAAAGTGTTTTTTGGATTAATAGAGTGAGAGTACATTGTGGACTCATTTGCATGCCCCCACCCAGCTTCCAGAGTGCCGTGCATCAACTGTGTATTTTAAGTATTTTAAGAAACTTGAGCAGAAAATACGTTTATTAACTTTTTTTTTAGACATTCAAATAGAATCATAAATTTACTATTCATTTTCTGCAACATATATATATATATATTATAAATGATTGTTGTGGTGAACTACCTACTCATAATTTCCACAACACAGGCTGAGATCCCGCTCCATGCTGATGATAGCCAGTAAGCTTGAAACAGCTGTACATGGATAGGATACTCAGCCTGTGTTTAATCCAACCTTGGCTTTGTATTAAAGCTGTGTAATACAGTATGCATAAGCTTAAAGGAAGCCATGTTTGATATATATTATTATGACATATTTTATGGATATAGAAACTGGATAATGTCAACATAATCTAGATAACATAGGGATTATCTGCAACATTTCTACACCTATCTACATTTGTATTACATATACTGATAACACATCCATGGATAAACTAAACAATATTTTCTGTCTGCTTTTCCTTCATTAAACATCTTTAGTGCATTTGTTGGTTTATATTTTACAAAATATATTTTGTTTATTTAAATCAAAACGGGAAAAAAAAATGAAATTTTCATATTCTTGGAAATGGTGCAGTCAGCAGAGATCATGTGAAATATCACACTATGTACACAAATATCACAAGTTACCATGAATGACTTCTAGTTTTGAGAAAGGCTCCAGGGAGCTCCCTATAGGGACAATAAGGAGCAGAGATATACTGGAAAGGAAGTAAAGTGAATGGCTTAGAGTATATACAAGAAAACCAAAATATAAAAATATATATATTCAAGTAATTTGAATATTTAGTGAGAAACAAACTGAAACTTCATATTAACGTTTCTAGTAGTTAAACCTTTTAGTGTAATAAAAACGATTGAGATTTTAGTTACAACTTAAATAATATTTAAAGTGCTAGTCTACGCATTTTTCATGCCAGAAAATATAATTTAAAAATAGTTTACATCATTAATGGTCTCTGCTGTACCTCTCTCATTGTCCTGAGCACTAGAGATAGGAAGTGCATGATTTCAACATTAATTAGGCTGTCCTAGAAAGGTTTAAATAATGCTATCACAAATAAAATATTCCACTTTCTCTCAGTATGCCTCAAGATGACGAGGGAGTTTGTGAGGGGGACGGCAGAGGCCATTAATGAGGTAAATTAGGTTTTTAAATTATATTTTCTGGCTAAAGCTTTGATTTGATGCTGATTGCACATGTATTGTTTATGTTAATAAGTAGGAAACTAAAAAATTGGTTACACTGTCCATTTAAATAGAGTAATAGAAAGGGAAATGCATCTTTCATGACAATGAGATCACTAGTTTGAGATTACCCATAACAAGGCTAGCAATCTGTGAGCAGTGTCCCTTTTCTTGGCGACAGCTCGGACTCCCTCTTAGGTTTATTTCACCCACCCAGCTGGGAAGATTAAATACCAAGTTCAAGCAGACTACCCTCAGTGTACAATACAGAGAGTCCTGACATAGATATAGATAAATAAATGCTCCTCAAAAGGTAGATTATACTACTAAATATCATCTCAGATGCAATTGTCTATTGCAGTGTTTAGTATTACCTTAATGATAACATTTTGTAAACATGTCTCAAACAAATTGTCTTTCAGAAATAATATAGTGATCTGTTTCTGCCAAGGCCCAAGAAGCCCAGGCCTAGGGCAGCACATGTTCAGGAGGCAGCAGGCTGTCTGGATATGCCGGTGCAGCGCCATGGCACCTAAATGTCTATACGTAGTGCTAAAAATACTCATCAACCTACTATTTATTATAGCAAAGGGAAAGAAGGACTAGTAGTTTAGTTTAGTTTGTGTGTGTGTGTGTGTGTGTGGGGAGAGTGGGGTGCACACATCTGAGAGGATTTAGGGACTGCATATGCACATGAGCTGGGTTATGATTGCATCTAATAGAGAGGAATTCGTAGTGTATGATTACATTTATTTGCATGCACTAGCTCTGGCTTTGCAGTAAAAAAAAACCCAAAACAAACAAAAAAAAACTGTTGCAGTTGATGTTTACACCACCAGGATTGAGCTAGGCACCTGAGAGGGTTAATTTTTGTAAAAATGCACCCTGTCTGTGTGAGCATGCTCAGTGTTGCAGCCAATCAGCAATGCTGTATGTAGCTGCTAAACTGGGTCCTTAAATCGATATTCAGGTAAAAATGCTTGAGCGGTTACACGGTTATTCTTTAGACATACACCCTCTCCTTGGTACATTCTAACAAATTATAATTGTACTTAAAGCAAACATGTCAGCTTCTTCTTCCTATTCTAATTTGTCTTTTAGGCGAATGAGCATTTATGCTTGATTTATGGTCCTGCAATGTGTCTCTGTGTGAGTGAGTCCATGCAATTCACTGGGGCTGGGAGAGATCTCAGGGGCAATTCACTTGGCTGGGGGAGGTGATGGAGCAAATCACTGGGGCTGAAGGGGGGAGGGGGGTTACAGGGGCAATTCACTTGGGCTGGGGGAAGTATCACCTGGGATGTACATAAAATAAACAATCAGTGAATGAAGGGACAATACCTTGTTCTGGTTATTACAGAAATCTAAAGGGAAGCTGCAGCTCAATTCACAGACAAAAAAGATACATGCATTATGTATGCTAATTTTCACTGGGATTTTCAGGGGTTGCAACATTGATAGAAAACAGTTTGCAAATGGTAGAAATTCAGCAAACTTTAGGGTAACTTTTTAAATGTTTTGGTATTTTTTCATGCAAACAATTTTTTTCATACACTACTAAACCCACCAGCAGGATTCCTGCTCAATCAGATTATGATTCAAGGTATATGTATATTTTAAATGCAACTATTCTGTTTTGTTAAAACTTTGATGCAGTCACTCTCACGCCTCCTTATTGGAATAGTATTCTGTGATACAGAGCAAGGTAATGTAAGAAAAGTTATTTCAATATTTCTAGTTTTAGAGCTCCACCTAATGGTAAAATGTGGGAATGAACAAAACTACATTCTCATCTGAATGTCTTGTAGTATTACCTTGGTCCGATCTGCATTACTTTATATACTGAGTCTATACACATAGATATGTGTGTGCGTGTATATATATATATATATATATATATATATATATATATATATGTGTGTGTGTGCGTGTATATATATATATATGTATATATATATATATATATATATATATATATATATATACACACATGTGTGTATATATATATATATATATATATATATATATATATATATATATATATATATATATATACACACACATACATACATACACACACACACAAGGGGCAATCAAAAGAGCTTAAAAATATAATTTTAATATTAATGTTAAAAATGTAAACCACATCATCTGGATATAGATGAAAGTGGAACTTAACACAAACCTATGTAATGAATGAATGAATTAATACAATAGAAGAGGATAGGAAAACAACAAATATAAGAATAATAGTGAAAATATGTACTGTATGAGTATGCGATACCAATGGGAAGTGGCATGCAGGGATACAGGTGGAAAGGGATAACCACTGCCCTGGCTCCCAATGTTCTGTTAAGGTACCATCGGGTTAGGCTCTAAGTGGCTCTATAAATCCACCCCCCCCCCCCCCAACAAGCAGTCCTAGACATCAGTCAACAAAGGAATAGCAGAATAATAATAATAAATAATCCAGGAATAATAATAATAACAACTAAAAAGCAGTGCTAAATACTCATAATTGAATGAAAGAGTGACTTAAGTGCAATAATATGAAGTAACTAAGTTGAAGTGCTAATGGTATATATATCCTATATCACTGGACTAAGTGACTATGTAATCTAAATCTCACAAAGGAGTGTAAAGTGAATAAAGTGCAGTCGGTATGAATAGAAAGAACATATATCTAAAGTGCTAATAATTAAAAAATCCCTTGTAACTGGATAAAAATAGAACATATAAACTAGGCCCTTGAAAAAAGGGGATATAAGAAGTGATAGGAGCAAATATGCGATAAGTAGTGTAATGTCACTAGATCATACAATCTAGAGAGACTACTCTCTCAGTAAAAATATACAGCAAATGAATGGTATAATGTATACATATAAAGAAACAAATTGGCAGGTCTCTATTAATATATACAGAAAAATACTTCCATTACATCAAAATACACATGAATTACTAATTAGTTGTAAAGTGCTGATTTCTATCCTCATATTGCATAGAAATACACATTTAAAATCATAGGATAGTGATGGAAACTAAAAAATATCAGTCATTGAATGCCAAGTGACAACTGACTGAAAACACAGGTCCCCAATGCAACTCACAGTTTCCCCTGACTTTGTGGGACTCACACAGTACAGGCTGTTACACCTCCCCTCGCTCAGACTTCGGAAAGGATCCCATCATCGGGAGCCTCGCACGGCAGGATGTGAGAGGCAAAAGGCGGACACAAGAGGACATGACATCCAGGAGTCCTAAGGCCCTGGTTCAGTCAGATGTCGCCTGTTAAGGTGTGCCTGACCGGGCCAGTTTCGCACGTACAATTCTTAAAAGGCACTATACAATTCTTAAAAGGCACTGTACCCAAGGCCTTGGGTATAGTATATCACATATTATAATTGTCTAACTACGATTCGTCGTCACGCTGCATTGCGTAGTGTGTACGACTTAGCGATGAGCGCCTGCGGCGATCCTCGCGCGAGCCGTTAAATTGTAGCACTTTGGCAATGAGCGCCGCAGGCGCTCATTGCAGGCGAGCCTCGCATAGCGAGGCGAGCCGTTAAATCGTAGCACTTTGCGGCGCTCATTGCAGGCGAGCCGTTATGTTAAACCGTAGCACTTTGGCAATGACCGCCACAGGCGCTCATTGCAGGCGAGCCTCGCATAGCGAGGCGAGCCATTAAACCGTAGTACTTAGAAAAAAAATACGAGATGAAAAAAATTACGAGATAAGCGGCGGAACCAAAACACTAAAAAAAACACTAAATACACACTAAAAAATAAAATAAAGGTCACTTACAGCATGGGGAACCAGGCAGGACGTCTGGAAGTGAGTTGGAACTCCAATTTACAGCGATTTAGCCGAGTTACAAAGATCGAAAATCGGCTAAGCGAGAAAAATATGGCCGCCGAAAAAAATGAAAACGAGGCTATACTACTACGAACTGTGTAAAACACAGCCACAGACGAATGTGTTTGAAAAACAACGAGATAAAGGATGCGGATTAACCGCGCAATGAGTAAAAAGACAGTAGCGAGTACATTTTACGAAACCCAATTACATATTTACGCATTAACACAGATTTAACGCCTTTGTCTCGCGCAACATCGGATTTCCCGCCTAAACAAACGCATTTGATGAAATATAAGTTGCAAGTTAGAAAAATAAAAAATAAAAAAATTTGTATTTTAAGAAAAAAAAAAAAAAAGGGACAAATGTAGCGTCATGTTGTGTGGCAAACAAATTTCCCCATATTTACTGTCAAACCGTAGTACTTTAGCGGGCTTAGCGATGAGCGCCGCAGGCGATGCGAGCCGTTAAACCGTACTACTTTGCCAATGAGCGCCGCAGAAAAAATGCCGGCCGAACAAAACCAAAACGAGGCTACAGCACTATAACCACGGAAAACACGTACCGATAATACGCTAAGACGCATACCACACATTATCCGCCATTTTAGGATAATGCGGAAGTACACAGCTACGTTAACGGTTTGGTCTCGCGCATGCACACTATTACACTGCACACATTCAGCACGCTTACACAGAAGCTCCACACCACTAATGCTGCAGCAACATCAACACAGATTGCCAGCTCTTCAACACACTGCATAAAAAAACGTAAATTAATATATTAATTTGAATTCTATATTTCAAGTCCATATGTATATTAATAACTAAACAACTTTTAAAACATACACATCTCATTGCCGTCATTTTTTGACGGGCAATACGCTAATATATGTATATATATATATATTATATATATAGTTCTCAGCAGCACAGCCTTGCCAAAAGTTGTTGGTAATGCAATGTTAAAACGGCGAGGGGAAGTGAGGGGAAAAGGAGAGGTGGAGGTAATAAGAGGGGTAAAGTGAGGAGGGGGGTTGTGGATGAGGAGGTGGGTTGAGGAGGGGGGTTGAGGATGAGGAGGTGGGTTGAGGAGGGGGGTTGAGGATGAGGAGGTGGGTTGAGGATGGGGGGTTGAGCAGAGAGGATGAGGAGGGGGGTTGAGGTTGAGGAGGGGGGTTGAGGTTGAGGAGGGGGGTTGAGGTTGAGGAGGGGGGTTGAGGTTGAGGAGGGGGGTTGAGGATGAGGAGGGGGGTTGAGGATGAGGAGGGGGGTTGAGGATGAGGAGGGGGGTTGAAGAGGGGGGTTGACGAGGGGGGTTGACGAGGGGGGTTGAAGAGAGAGGTTGAGGATGAGAAGGGGGGTGGAGGATGAGGAGAGAGGTTGAGGAGAGGGTTGATGAGAAAGGTTGAGGATGAGGAGGGGGATTAGGAGGGGGGGTTGAGGATGAGTAGGAGGGTGAGGAGGGAGGTTGAAGAGGGGGGTTGAGGAGAGAGGTTGAGGATGAGGAGGGAGGTTGAAGAGAGGGGTTGAGGATGAGGAGGGGGGGTGAGGATGAGGAGAGAAAATGAGGAGGGGGTTGAGGAGGAAGGTTGAGGATGAGGAGGGGGGTTGAGGAGAGAGGTTGAGGAGGGGGGATTAGTAGGGAGGATTAGGAGGGTGATAAGGGAAGGGGAGGGAAAGAGACACGAGGGAGAGGGGGGAAAGAGACACAGGGAAGGGAGGGGTGGGGAGAGACACAGGGAAGGGAGAGGGGCAAAAACACAGGGGAGGGAGAGGAGGAGAAGAGACACAGGGGTGGGAGAGGAGGGGAAGAGACACAGGGGAGGGAGAGGGGGAAGAGACACAGGGGAGGGAGAGGGGGGAAGAGACACAGGGGAGGGAGAGGGGAGAGAGACACAGGGGAGGGAGAGACACAGGGGAGAGAGAGGGGGGACACCAGAAAGGGGCACAGAGGGCACGCAAGAGGGGGACACAGGGGGCAGCACATTTCCCACCCTCGGCTTATACTCTAGTTACTAATTTTTCCCAGTATTTTGTGGCAAAATAGGTGCCCCGGCTTATACTCGATATATATATATATATGTCACATATATAGTTCTCATTAGCGCGGGCTTGCCAAAAAACGTTGGTAATACAATGTTAAAACTGCGGGCAAATTGAGGGCTGCGGCCAGGCTTGCGGCCTACGACTCTGCACGACTTTGGCAGGGAGAGCCCAAGGCTCTCACTGAGCTGGCGGAGAAAAGCGCCATAGACGCTCATCCCTACGACCCCGCACAACTTTGGCAGAACGACTTAAGCATCATACCTACAACCCGCGGGACTACAGATCAACAGAGAACTCAAATACTCAATTCACAGTGCGAGACCCGTAGCACTTTGAAGAAATCGCCTGTAAATATTACGGCCCGTAACACTTTGAAAAGGAAACCGCCACTTACAAAAAAAATAAAAAATACGACACACAAAAAATACGAAGTTAACGACCGAACTGCGCAGCTCGAAAATCACAAAAAAAATCCAAAAACATACAAACAACATCACACACGTCTGAAAGTGAGGTTGCACGTAAATTTAAGTAATTTCCAGAGTTTCGCAATTCAAAAATTGCCTACGCGGGGAAAAAAATGGCAGCCAAAAAACCCGAAAACTAGGCTATTTAGTACATAGGGTGCTCACAGAACCAAAAGTACACCAGGGGAGAGCATCGCAATGAGCGCCTACGGCTCTCATTGAGAGCCTCACGATCAGCACCGAAGGCGCTCAGCGAAGAGCTTGCAATGAGCACCGAAGTAGGTCACAAGACCAAAACTACACCAGGTAAGTGCATCGCAATGAGCACCAAAGGCACGCACTGCGAGCCACGCAATGAGCGCCAAAGATGCTCAGCGCGAGGCTCGCAATGACAGCCGAAGGTTGTCAGAGGACCAAAAGCGTTACATTGTGTGCAAAAACATTACCTGCCTTACAATTTTATTGTCGTCATTTTTTGACGGGGAAGTCGCTAGTAATATATATATATATAGTAATCAATATGCTGAAGAGCTAACAATCGCTGTTGTTTTTCTGCAGCATACAATGTACATTTGGAGTGTTGGTGATCTGAGGAGAAAGGGTCAGCAATGTGGCTAGTGTGCAGTGTAAATTGGCTGCGTAAAGCGGCATTTTAGAATGGCAATGTTATAAGTTGTAAGGTAGTGTTGTAAAATGAGTGTGTATGTGTTACGCGGGTCTCAAGCATTTTCCGTCCTTCCTAATAGTGTATTTTGTACCACGTACGTTCCTGGGTAAAAGTCTTAGGTGTCTGGCGGTGTTTTGCGTGTTTAGGGTTCGTGTAGCCTCGTTTTCGTTTTTTCTGCTGGCCAGTTTTTTTCTCGCTTAGGCGTTTTTCGAGCTGCAAAACTCTGCAAATTCAGCTTAAATTTGCGTGGAACTTCACTCCCAGAAGTCCTGGCTTTCCCCCCGTGCTGTGTGTGATGTTTTTGGTATGCTTTTTTGGATGTGCGCGGTTCGGACGTTAATTTCGTATTTTTTACGGGTCGTATTTAGTTTTTCTATAAGTGGCGGTTTCCTTTTCAAAGTGTTATGGGCTGTAATTTTTTCAGGCGATTTTTTTCAAAGTGCTACGGGTCTCGCACTGTGAATTGTGTTTTTGAGTTTTCTGTTGTTCTATAGTCCCGTGTAGTTATGATGCATATTATTAATGCATGCAGGCTCCCTGTCTAAGTCGTAGGGATGAGCGAGCCTGCAGTTTTAACGTTGCGTATATAATAAATATATATATATATATACACACACACATATACATTTAAATATACACATACACACAGTATACGTTGATCCGAGATAGGGGAATGAATATATATATATATAAATATATATATATATATATATATATATATATATATATATATATATATATACACACATATATATATATATTCCTAACAGTATATATTTAGCAGTGTATACATATAGTTGATATGTACCTCTACGGGCAAATACATAACTGTAAAGTCCTGCAGATTAATTTGGAGCCATTGTAGATACACTATAAGATAAATAAAATATTTCGTAACAAGTAAAACATTTGGTGGGCTATAGCAATGTAGCACAGGAATGCAGATGAGACATTGCAGCAGTGCCATTAGTCATTGGGTGACCTACACAACGTACAACACTGGATACACAGACAACAAGTGCATTGTGATAAAGGCTAATGCAATCAATATATCAGACATCAAACAATTATATCAGGCGGGAGAAGGAAGCTGTGTAATGGAAAACCACCCGAGGGTGCTAATAAATAAACTAAAATGTGATCACAGTCTACAGCGGCAGAGCATTAAAGAGTGTGACATGAAGAATGAACTTAATTATTTTCACAGAGAAAGCATATCATGATTTGATATATAGTCTGGGAGCTTACTGTATATTGCAGGGAACAGTGTTATGGGGTTTGGAGAATCAGTGCCGCCTTCAACCAGCTCTGGAGTTAACTTTCTTTGTGCTTCATAGTTAGTAAGAAATACACTGCTTTAAAGGGACACAACATAGGTACCAATTATGGTGGAACTGTAAAGTACAATAAAATATGAATATTTGCATTTGTACGTTAACAAAAATAGCATCAGGTAACAAAAAAACTGCTTTTGAATTTACTAAATTTTCACTGTCAGTCAGCTCTAGCGATCTTCTCAAATTTCCATTTTTCTGTATGACCTGATTCTGTCTGGCAATTTTAAATGCTACATTCCCATTGTGTCAGTAGAAAGTTTTTCTGCAGTCAGTGTCTCCTCCCAACACAGGAAGTAAATTCCACATTAGCATCATAGTGTATAAAAAGGTAAAAATGCTAACATTATAGAAACATTTTGTTTATTTTCAAGCTCAGTTTTTAAAAGTTCATCTCCAAAGGCCTAATATAACCTATTATTTCAGCAGTATAACTACAATGTTATTATAATATATTATTTATTACTTTCTGATGGCGGCATGACAAGTCATCAGTCTTATCCTTATTAGTAATTTTCAGTTCTTGATTGCTCTGAGTGCATCTTAAACATTATACAGCAGTGTATCTAATGGCAGCAGTTAGCACCTCCATGTCTCAAGCACCACAATTCACTAAAGTAGCAATCTGCACCACTCAACTCAGTAAGAGATTTATGTCAATTTGTGGAACATCTTGAAATGCAGCTACCAAACGTATGGTGTTTATTATTTTCAGCTTTTAAAAAATATATCCAAAGACAGGTGTTGTCTGGAAAAACTTATTAAATATAGACCCTACAAAGCATAGAAACAACGCACTAGATTATATTGTAGAAGACCTTAAAGGAAAATGATAAGTTTATTTAATCATTCATTGATCATTAATAAAATGTATATTCACGAATAAAAAAGAACAGCATTTAATATTAAATTTACTTTGAAAGCTGCTGGTCTCCACATATTACAAGGTCAATGGAGAGTTGCTCATTGGCCAGAGACTTGCTCTGATACAGCAGCTGTAGGGAAACCTATGAATGATTGTCTGGCCCTTACCTACTCAGATTGCTTTTAGAATCTGACAAAGAGATAGGTCTACCTGACTTTCTTCATAACCTTATGAGTCAAAACAACTCTACTGAAGGCCGATCCTCCAATCTGGGGAATACAAGCAAGGCATATGCCATGTCTAATGTCCATTTCTTCTGATCAAAATGAATTCAACGTTAAGCTTACTTCTCCGTCTCCAACCAATCTGCTCATTTCCACCCTTATGATGTCATCAAGGAGTGTTCTGGCTGTAAGACAGGTATAAACCATTTTCACATATATAGATGCCTTATATCTAGACAATGCTCATTGGCTAGAGACATCCAAATGATTTCCCTGGATAACAATCAGTTCATCCGCTCTGTCCAAGAGGCAGCCAGGATAAAAAGCACCATCTATACACAATCTGGAATTTATACGTAAATACCTCCCTAAACCCCCTATAGTCCTACCTCATAGCCATGGTTCTTCTAAAGCCTTTGATGGACTTATAGGGGTGGAATTAATTAGTCTGACTGATAAACTAATGTTATAAAGTAAATTATATTAATATTGAACAATATTTAAGTGAGAATCTCAGTATTAACTTGTGGCTTATTGAAACATACAGGTCGCCAAATTATTTAAAAATTGCATAGTATGCTTAAAAAAATAATATTCATAAGTAAAAGTAGTGATTAAGTTATAGTTCACAAAAAAAGTGTTTAGTCATCCAATTGAATCTGTTTGGACAAGTTTATGATAAAAGAAAACAACATACAACACATTAATACTTTCAGATGTTTTATTTTCCATGTGTCATGTAACATTTACAACTGGATACAGCACTTTTAATCACGGATATCACTGTTTTCACGACGGAATCATGAACGGATATCATCAAACACATTGCATGCAGGAGTCTGAGAGAGCAGAAATACCAACCATGAGCACAGCTCCAGAGAGAAGAAACCCCAACAGTCACAATCAATGTCATGACCTGGATATCCCACTGGCTTGTGGGATATTCACTAGAGAAGTACTGGCCAGCAGCACCCCTCAGTGCCAAGGATTACACAGAACTTAATGGCGGCACACTGGCAACTCCTTAGCTTCTCTCTAGGAGTGCCTAGTTGAACATGGTGGCCCAGATCGGTGGAGTTGATGTTATAACTCTCCCTTAGTATAAGTGTGTGGTAAATCCCAGATGGGTGTGACCATAGATCTAGGGCGTCTAATCTCTCTTCATGGACCAAGTGTTATGAACCATTCGGCTCAATGTGTGAATACATCTGGTTGGTATACAAGCTCAATGTTGGCACCTTATATGAAGTTTATCTTAAAGGGATATGGAAGATGTCTGCATTTTACTAGGTATGTAATAATATATTCCAAAAGCATGCTGCTGAGATGTGGTAGGCTAGGACAGACCTACACAGCCTGTCTGAATACGCTGCCGTGGGCAGGACCATACAGGGACTATTTGTTTGAATTGAGGCAGAGCTTTGAATTGCTCCTTAACAAAACAAAGTACATAACATACCTAGTTAAAATCCAGGAACCTTCCGTATCCCTTTAAATTCTTTCGGATTATATTCCCATAAACTTTCAGTTCTTTTAAATATGTCTTGTCTTATCACTGCTCTAAGCACACAGACCAATACATAAATAAAGAACTAGATTAAAATAATGTTATTTCAAATCCAATGAAAGTGTCCTCACGCAGATCATATTCTTTCATTAAGATGAAGACATTGTACCAGATTGGAGTTTACCAACAAATAGTTCAATGGCAGGATTTGTGCTCGCTCAGACTAGATACTAATATTTATTAAAGGGGCAGTATCAGGATATTTTGTCGTTAGTATAGATGTGATTTTGTATGTTGAAACGCCTACCAAAATCATCAATATTTAAATCCACTTTTTTTTTTTATTACTAAGCAGTTCTTCCATATCAAAATTACTCATTACATTCCACTCCCAAGGATCTTTTCTCCTCCATCCAGCATCTGAAAAATTTTGACTAGAAAGGAACCGCCTATTAAGAAAATAATGATGGAAGGCTTACATTTAAACATACAACACGCATCATTTCTCAGAACAACTAAATCTACTGAAAGTGTCCCTTACATTTATAGTTTTTACCATTAAACATGCAAGAGTTTCTCAACAATTAAACACTAATATCTTATTATCATGCAGTAGGGACACATGTTCTCTTTTAGTAGTCTGGATATCAGAGTGTTAAGTCAATCACAGTTCCTTTCATGACACAAATTTTAACCAATTAGAAAACAAAAACAAACAAAAAAAAAGGGAATTCCAGATGTATCCTTTTCAAATGAGAAATTATAATATGCTAATTTTATGCAGCTGATAATTACATGTTTTACTTGGAAATTTTTAAAAAATGAAAAAATTTAATCTTTATGAACTTTGCTTACTATAAACACACTTGAATTCATCCGACCGCAGTCAGTGGTTTAAATAAAGTCGGTGATATTTTTTGAATTCTTCAGATTACCATAGGGATCCTAAAATATAATATAAATTTTAAGAACTTGATGACAAACTGGAATTTAGTAATAAAAATACATTGGAAATCCAATATTAAAGTGTTTTGGTCAATGACCATAAATGGCAGTGTGCGGGCTTTCATATGGGGAATGCTCACAAACAGAATGGCTATTCCATTTCACCAGGCTGGCATTTTATTTGCATTTTTTTTTGGAATTCCAGCATCCCTATTGAGGATCCATGACAGGAATATCTGTGTATTTGTTGCTGTCCTTTTAGCTTTTAATAAACTAACAGGCTTGAGTAAGCAGGCACTTGCTGACTATATGAGCTGCTTCAGGACAGAAGAAAGCCTGCTCCGTAATCGGCAGATTTAATAGGACCACTTTTTATTTAGTTACAGAGTAACAATAAAATTCTTATTTGATGAAAATAAATCCAATCTAGCGTTAAAACTTTAACAGGGGGTGGACAGATGCAGATAGGCTTCTCAGGTGTCTACGTGGTGGAAAAGGTTCAGCCAAGATGGACTGTCTTGTTAACAGCTGAAAACTTCTGGGCTTCTTTCATCTCATGGACCCAAATAGGGGCTGGAGTGAAAAAGTTAAATTTAAAAGCTAAATATATATATATATTCTTTTCTTCCTATTTATATTGCTAATCAGTAACTAGATATAGTAATTAAACACTACTATATGTCCAATACAAAGCTCCTCTAATGTCAAGCTGCATCGAGATGCAATAATGGATGGCATTTTAAACAACTCTAAATTAGGACATTAGAAGCACATAAAGCAATGCTAAAGAAAAATTATATAAATTGGACTTGAATTTTGTTGTACTTCCTTCTTTCTACTTATATAGGATTTTTGTTTGTTTTAGTTCTACTAATTCAATTGTTTGGTGGTTTTAAATATTACCATGGCATTTAAAGAACAATTTGTTAAGGATCACAGTTGGTTTCAGGTTTAGGCAGTGATGTTGGCAAACAAAGATTGGTAAAAGAAAAAAACAGAGATTGGCTTTCATCTGATCTACATCGGAAATTTAAAGGATACTCTCTCTTTCTTCGGCAAACCCAACTGTGTCAGAAGATGCAACTGTGTGTAGCTCAGAAGCATCTTTTGCCAGACGGCTGTAGCCTGAGCGTTGGCTTTTCTTGTGATTTAAACGCTTCAGGTTTTCATTCTGGACAGGGCTTGATCCTGGAACTACAATTATTGGAGACTCTTCTTTTGCTTCATCATTCTCTCCAAAGTTTTGATTGGAAGTTGGTGCAGAGTTGTTGTTGAGCGTTACTGTACTTGGGGTGCGGTTCATACCGTAACCTTTCTGACAAGAAGGCCAATTCTCCTCAGGACTACTGGCAATGAGGCTGCTCTCTGATGGGCTTTTCTGGTCTTCAGAGCAGATTGACATGCGTGCAATTGTTGAATCTTGAAGGCCGCTCAAGCTATTCGGTATTCCTCTCTTTCCTCGCAAACGGTCATCTTCAAGCTCAATGAGGTTTGCTTTTTCAAGTTGGGAGTCATCAGTGGCCTCATTATTGAGGGAATGATTTGGTGAACTTTCATTGGATCGCACACCTGAATCGGATGAATCTTTCTTGTCAAGTATAGCATCGGACAGGTACTCCTTTGCCTTAAAAAGGGTCCTCGTTGACTCAGATCCGTGGTCAAGTACTTTCTTATCGACACTGCCATCTATCTTTTTCCCTTTTCCTTCTTTCAGAAGAGGGGTGTTATCAGACTCTTCTGGCCCAGACTCATCTTCATCACTTGGGAGTTTCTGGTAACGCAGGCCATTGCCCTTAAGTTTCAAATCTGCTGTCTGGAAAATGCCTCCTCTTTCAGCAGGTTTTTTACTGGGAAGGAGCTTTGATCCAGACTGATCGGACTTTTCATCTTCTTCAGTGATTGGGTCCAGTGGTGAAGCATCAGTAGTAGATACGGTTGAGGAAGTATAATCAACAACATCTGCCCTCTTTAGCATAAAGTTCTTTCTCCCATCTTCCTGTTTTTGGTCACTATCCCTCCCTCTATCCTGATCTGTGGTGGAGGTGATAGAACTCACAGATGTGCTCTGCCCTATTGGGTAAGCACTTGAGCTCATTGGAGAAGACCTGCCACTTATAGTACTGGAAGCTGCAGCCCCAGCCTCAATTTGGGCCATCTGTGCAATGTACTCCCTATATGCATCTCTATATTCTGCCTGCACTTTGTCCGTAAGCTTCACAATATCCTGGCTGGATTCTTGAGAATTGAGGCTTGAAAGGCTGGGAGTTCTATGTGCCCGCCCCTGTAAAATAAATAAAAAAGAGAAAGGTCTAAAAAACACACTGAATATATAATGACAAGCCAATACATTTGAAAATAGCAAGAAAATAACAATGCTTATTAAAAAAATAAAAATAATGTTTAAATCTAAAATGACTAATTAGCAGAATTAAAATGTTTCCAATAATGTTTTTTTTTTTTTAAATGTAATTTGTACTTTTTAATCAGCCTTTCTCTTGCACCAACATTTTTTAGGGCAGGTGCATTCTATGATAAAGTAATTACCAATTATTACCAATCATTACACTGATAACAGTACACACTTTTTGGGTAGATCAGAAAGTCGATTTGACAGCTAAAACTGTGCACTTACTGCAATTAAATGCAATTAAGCAATTACATTTATAAAGTACTTGTTAATACTTATATTTTTTAAATTCTACTACAATTCCCACAAAGACAGTTTGATTGTTGTAAGCTTCATAAAAAGTGACAGACTACCTCTGGACTACAGTGTTCCAATACAGATAAGAACATACTAGAATAATGTATCTAAATAGTACTCTGTCATATATCTATATTAAATATAACGTCAGAAATCTGGATAACAACATTATACAGGTAACGTAATGACATTATCCAGTTTCTTACTTTATCCATAATATATACACACACTACTAATCTATATCTATGTATTCATCTATGACGAGATTGAGGATTCACTCACAGCATAAGGTCTTGGTTCCCTGGTGCAAATGAAAAATGGTAAATTTATTGAATTGAGAAGTCATTTAGTACCTTATTTTTACATCTACGATATCAAATCATCTCGCTCTATAGCCATCCATGCTTAAATCAATCCATCCATCACTTTATCATCTCTCTATATCTATCACAATACTATGTATAACTGTATCTATCACTTGAGATCTGTTTAACTCTATCTAATCTACTTAATTAAGAACTACAAGAGAGCTATGAACAAACAGGATAGTTACCTGCCAACCCAAGTTGAGCCGTGGATTTTCCTCAAAACCGAGGTTGTTGAGTTCTTCGAAACTGAAGCTGAAATCATAACTCTGGCCAGCCAGTTCGGTGTGAGGCAGCTCTGGGTTCGGAACGGATCTCCTGGTGACCTCGCTGTGGGCGGCCATGCTTCTACTGGGTTCGGGTGCTGCGCGGATTTCCTCAGGATGTATCGGCATGTCGGAGCTTCTCATATCATGAAGCTTAGAAATGAACGAGCAAAAACAGAGCATCATTATCATGTTCACAGCAATGTTTGCAAATATTCTAAAATTATGGCAATTACATTGCTTTGTTTCCACACAAAAAAAAAACAACAAACAAAACAAACTATTTAATCTGTAATCTACATGTTATGATTCCATCTGTTTGTGAAGAAGTCTAGATAAAAGGCTTCAGGAGATGATCATGAGAACAATTAAGTCTGAATAATGTTCCTACAGTCGTTTTCAACATTTTAAATACATAATCTCTTGAATACAATCTCTGAAGTCAATCTGTTTCAGAGCTGATGAGATTAAATTATTTTAATATGAATATCAAGTCACATATTCATTGTATCAATCAACAACTACCATTACAAGCTTGTTCTATTATGAAAATGTTTCATGCCTTATTAAGGCACAATAGATTGAATAGAACTAAACGTTACTAATGTATTCATCTGGGCCATGTAATTACAGAAGAAACAACTTAAAGATGCATTCAATAAACCATTAAAAAAAAGTAAAAATAATATACAAAACCTTCTCAATTTCTTTACCTTCATATTAAATGTGTCGGTAATATGGCTACACTTTCTGTTCTCTTGGATTTAAATAATTCATTTGAGGTTCTAATATTTTACACCAGAAGGAATCAGTAGGCAAACCTTGATCTGCATCAGGACCTCTGGCCATTTTCTTCCGGACCTCCATTGCATTTTTACATTTATAATGTTTCTCAACTTACGTTTTCAAGCATGTTCTTTCCCTAAATCCCCTTTGCTATGTTAACTTCCTTCATATGTCCTTCTGAATGCCTTTAAATTAAAACCCTTGTATGTGTATCCATATAAAATACGGATCGGGACCTTGACTTCATTTTCAGAAATACATTTAGACCTTGGTGAAATGTATTAAAAATAAACAACCAAGATTCTACATTATGCTCTAGACCAGTGGTTCCCACACTTTTTTCCATGGATCACTTAAAAGTTGGCCAAGGTCTTGACGGACCATCTGATAATTTCCTGTCTGAACAGTTATACAGTATAGCATTTTGCTGTAGCATAATATTGGCCAAGCACCAAAAATATAATATCTGGAATGAAAAGCACCTTAGAACGGCTTTTTATACATGGTTAGCCATTTTCTTAATACTTTCTGCTAAGTTTTTGTTAACCTGGTTGTACCATGGACCACTTGAATACACACATTACTGGTTGTTTGTAGACTAGTTTGGCAATCTCTGCTCTAGACCCAAAGAATTGTTCAACAGCAAGCAGAAAACTAGAAAAGCGGTCCACCGACACCTCAGTAACATTCAAGGAGTCTTTCATAATGCTCATGAACACTTAAGTGGTCATTTGGATAAAAGATCGGGTACCGCAATTCAAGAGTGTGACAGGAGCACCGAATTGTGATCTACAGATGTAATTTCCAATATCACTTCAGTTTTCTTAGATCAGATCTCTCTTCAGATAAAGAAAGAAAGTCTTTGCTATACGTTTTTTGTTTATGGAGTGATCGGTTGGGTTTAAATCCACTTTAAAGGGACTCTTTACGCATTTTTTTATTTTATATAAATGTTTGGCTAGATTAGTAAATTGATTTTATCATTCTCAATGTAATTATGGTATACAATTTACACTTCACTGATTTCTAAGAAGACCCCTAAAGTAACAGATTCTCACATGTTCTTCCTGCTCTATCATGAAAGCAGCCATCTTACACAGCTGTGATGACCATTATGCAAGATTTCAACTCTCTTGAAAGGTAACAGGAAGACAGGAATAGGTTCCGGAAAGTAAGAGTCTGATATTCTGGAGGCTTCTTAGAAATCAGTGAAGTGTACATTTTAGTTACCCTGAAGAAGGATGAATTAAGATCATACCATAATGCTTTGATGCAAGTGCCATCATAATGTTGGGTTTCTTCATCAGAAACACTACTATTCTAGTGTCGAAGAGACAAGACAATTTTTTACTCTTTAAACTTGGAATTTTCCAATAAAACCTAGCATAATGATGACATCTAGCTCTCCAATAAATGAGACCTAGCCATATTCTATGTTGTGCCTGGAAGTCTAGGCCATTATGCACCATGACAGAAGCAGACAATCATGAAATTACAAATAACTCAAGAGAAAGATGAGACATAATTTCCACATAACATTATTAAGTCAGTCTATTTTTACACCTAAATGGTCATTACAATAAAAGGCATCTGTATCACTTCAACAAAGAACAATACACGCCTGTTTAAATAAAGGTTTATAAACTTTAAATTGCATAATTTACACTAATTTTTATCTATATTATACGCTTTTAAACGGTCACTTTATGCTTTTCACTTATGAAACTCTCCTAATATAACACAAGTGGCCAGGTACAATTAATACAAAGTAATAAGTGAATATTGCTCTTACAGCACTTTTGAAGAGGTGCCAGTCGCCAAAATTCATGTTCATCTCTTTCTTCAGTTCCTCCATGCTGCATTGTTGTAAAACCCGTCCATTGATATTAGCCTAAATAAAGAAAACATTCAATAAATGTGGTGTCATTAAAATGGTCTTGAATAATTATTATAAGGTCCTGATGCCCATTTAGTAGTACTGTGGAGTCAATGTGAAGGACAGGAGAATAATTGGAAGGGTCAAATTAGGTTATGTCAGGCTTCTGTGATCGATACATATTATTATTATAGTTTATTTATAACGCGCCCACATATTCCGTAGCGCTGTACATAAATTAGGTTCAGACAATGATAAATACAGATTAATATTTAGCAAAGGAAGGATGGCCCTGTCTTTGAGCTAGGAATCCAATGTCCATGGTGAAGCCTTTGGCGCTCATTGCAGGCCAGCAACTGCGTGCCTTAGTTTGCGAGGCACGCAATTTTTAACATGGAGTGACTGACAATCTGCAATTACCCCAACTATATACAGTGCCTTGCAAAAGTATTCACCCCCTTAACTTTTTTTACCTAGTTTGTTACATTACAGATTTAATTACAGTTCAATGTTTTGTTAATCTGAATTTTATGTGATGGATCAGAACACAATAGTCTAAGTTGGTGAAGTGAAATGAGAAAAATATATACATAAAACTATTTTTTAGAAATGGGAAACAGAAAATTGGCATGCGCGTATGTATTCACCCCCTCTGTTATGAAGCCCATAAAAAGCTCTGGTGCAACCAATTACCTTCAGAAGTTACATAATTAGTGAAATGATGTCCACCTGTGTGCAATTTAAGTGTCACATGATCTGTCATTACATATACACACCTTTTTTGAAAGGCCCCAGAGGCTGCAACACCTAAGCAAGAGTCACCACTAACCAAACACTGCAATGAAGACCAAGGAACTCTCCAAACAAGGGACAATGTTGTTGAGAAGTACAAGTCAGGGTTAGGTTATAAAAAAATATTCAAATCTTTGATGATCCCAAAAGCACCGTCAAATCTATCATAACCAAATGGAAAGAACATGGCACAACAGCAAACCAGCCAAGAGACGGCCGCCCACCAAAACTCACGGACCGGGCAAGGAGGGCATTAATCAGAGAGGCAGCACAGAGACGTAAGGTAACCCTGGAGGAGCTGCAGAGTTCCACAGCAGAGACTGGAGTATCTGTAGATAGGATGACAATAAGCCGTACGCTCCAGAGTTGGGCTTTATGGCAAAGTGGCCAGAAGAGAGCCATTACTTTCAGCAAAAAAACAAAATGGCCCGTTTTGAGTTTGCGAAAAGGAATGTGGGAGCCAAAATGTATGGAGGAAGGTGCTAAAATTGAACTGTTTGGCCATCAAAGAAAACACTATGTCTGGTGCAAACCCAACAAATCACATCACCCAAAAAACACCATGGTGGTGGCAGCATCATGCTGTGGGGATGTTTTTGAGCCTGAGATGAGGGAATGATGGATGGTGCTAAATACAGGGATATTCTTGAGCAAAACCTGTGCCACTCTGTGCGTGATTTGAGGCTAGGACGGAGGTTCACGTTCAAGCAGGACAATGACCCCAAACACACTGCTAAAGCAACACTTGAGTGGTTTAAGGGAAAACATGTAAATGTGTTGGAATGGCCTAGTCAAAGCCCAGACCTAAATCCAATAGAAAATCTGCGGTCAGACTTAAAGATTGCTGTTCACAAGTGCAAACTATCCAACTTGAAGGAGCTGGAGCAGTTTTGCAAGGAGGAATGGGCAAAAATCACAGTGGTAAGATGTGGCAAGCTTATAGAGACTTATTCAAAGTGACTTGGAGCTGCGATTGCCGCAAAAGGTGGCTGTACAAAGTATTCACTTTAGGGGGGGTGACTTTTTCTGTTAGTTAGTCCTATTTGTTGTTTGTTGCACAAAAAATCTTCAAAGTTGTGGGCATGTTCTGTAAATTAAATGATGCAAATCCTCAAAACATTCCATATTAATTCCAGGTTGTGAGGCAACAAAACACGAAAAATGCCAAGGGGGTGAATACGTTTGCAAGGCACTGTATGTGATGTTTTTGTGATATAAAGACAAAAACTCAAGATAAATCGTATCCGACTAGTTTCCATCTTTAACGTGACCTTGCAAAAAAAATAAATCCAAGAGGAAAACATTATAATGAAAATAGCTAACAATAATAGAATCAATTGAACTGTTTTGGTTAGTAAATCATCAGACCAGCCTTATGGAAGGCTGTTCCACTTAGTTACTACAATTTCTTCAAAGTAGTACTTGTTCACATACTCCAAGATATTCTCATCTCTAACTCAAAATAATGACCTCTTGCTCATGTATTCATCCTTTTATGAAATAAACTTTCATTTTCATGTCATCCATCTCCCTTCTGTCCACCAAGCTAAACATATTATGGTCACAAACTTCTTAATGCAGCAGTACATTCAATATTATATATATATATATATATATATATATATATATATATACACATACACACATATATATATACATATATATATATATATATATATATATATATATATATACACATATATATATATAATTTCTAGTAGAATAAAAAGAAGAGAATAGAAAATTACTTCTTAATATGATGAAACAATTATTTTATATTCCACTAACGAGGCACTATTAATAAATATTAAGACTAAAGGCAAACTATATATATACACTGCAATGACTATTCTGTTATACACAAAATGCTTACAATTATATTTACACCAGTTGTAAAATTATTTTATGTCACATTAAAATGTTACAGCTGAAGCTGAATGTGAAGTTTATTGAAAGACCTGGAACGTTGCAGAACAGCTCGTTTTAACTACAACTAAACCTTAAGTGACGAGCTGTAAAATGTATCTATATTAATATAATAAAAGAAAGATGGGCTCTGTATTATAGTTATGACTATCTTGTTCAATGGCTCGAACTATGTAAAATGCCATGTAGTAATAAAATAAACCAAAACACAATCTCTGTAATAAAGCACGTACAATTTTATTATAATTAACTGATGTAGTAGCACATCAAAACCCCTTGGCTCTAATCCCATAGTATTTGCAGTATGTCTGATAAAGATGACCAAGACCAGACATTGAAACCTCAAAACTACGTAGTGCCAGGTGCTTTGCATTGATGGTTTTTGGTAATTATAGGTTTTATGCCGGGAACTGTGATGTATTATGACCTGAGGTATTGTGTTATCAGAAAAAGCCCAGGATTTCAACTTACCCTATGACAACATGGCTGTGTTCACATTTGTTTGTTATTCTATGGTGCTGTTTTGAAGCAGGAGAATAAGCTTAAAGATTTGGTATTTGAAGCAAGAATGATCTCTTTAACTTGCTTTGTCTCTACATTAAATATTTCTCAATTCATGATCATCCTTTAAAAATAATTTATCAAACAATTCCACTAAAACTCTTTAATAACCAATTGCAAATATATTTATTTAAATATGTACTTTGCAATTCTGACATAACTGGGACTTTCCAAGCCTGCCAATGATCTAGCATCCCGTGTAGACAACATTAGGCTTTCACACTCAAGTAAGGGTTATTTACAGAAAGTTACCAGCAAAATGACTACACAATGTTATTTATTTTAAAATTGCATAAATAATCTATGAGCTATTCCACATTTATTAATTTCACTAGGAATATACTACACCTGTGTATCTCTTTACTTCTATGTTCTTTATTTTAATAAGAAGTGCTTATATGTGAAGTTTATGCTAAAAATCACACAACTGCAGAAGGGATAAACCAATTAGGAAGTATTTGTAAATGTTCAGGCAGAAAAATAGGGCTTTTAAGCAATTTTTAAAAAATAAAGTACAAAAAAAGTAAAGAGATACATAGGTATATTATATTCCTAGTGAAATCCAGAAACCCTACATGTACCTTGTAGTTGTAAAATATGAGATATGAAATGGTTAAGCAGTTGCTACATAGCTAGAACCGGTGGTACTCACCTTGCGTATAGTTGCAGTGTACTGCGCCAACATGCTTTGATCAAGCCCTTCGATTTGCTTCAGTTTCTCACACACAGCGTCCACATTCATGGAGCCGAGGGTGGACGTATGAGCTCCTGCCGCACTACCGGCTGTAGCCTGCACATTAATTAGTAGGAAAAGTGTAAAATTACTATTAAATACAGAATGTCAATTAAAAATTAAATATGCAGCCCTTTACATTTTATCATTACAAAAAGACATTTTTGAGGCTTTGTGACTGTTCACCATTACAAGTTCTGGACACTAAATCCTACAAGTAGACTCAATTTCAGAAGCTCAGTTAGCAGACAGCATTCTTCAAAATAAAATTTACGGATGAAACAGGTTATTTCACAATTCAATTTTATTTCTTAAAAAAAAATATTATTGATAGTTTAAATACCACTACACACATTTTAATAATTTTTTTTTAGGTTAGTTCATAAAATTTATTTATTTCATATAATTCAAAATTATTCCACAAATTAAAAAAAAAATTAAGAGAAAAAACAAACACCACATAGATGCAATTTTTTTGGTGATTTTAATTCAAAATAATATTTATTTTCCAAAATTGCCTCTTAAACATCTACTGTAGTGTCACCAAATTGCATAACATGTAACTAAACCAGAGTGAAATACATGACAATTACTTATTCTAATATTTGCAGAGCATATCTATACTACAAGAATACAAAGTGATAAAATGAGTACATTTTTTAAATCTAAATAAAAGTATTTGAACAAAAATGTTCTGTCTGTAGAAGGAAATATATTTCAGTTGTCTCCATAAAATCTTCTCTACGTATAGCCTTAAAATTCTTAAATAAAATAAGCCAAATATGTAGAGATAGGAAAATATTTAGTCACACTTTTGTTTCAAGTAGAGGCAAGGTACAGTTGTAATGTGTGAGGATTCCTTCAAATAGTCTTCAAAATAAATGGGACACTTTACACACCAACTCATTAAATAACAGCTCAATAAAAATAAATCTCTACTGCGTGTGCAGGTATATTAAAATGCTGCATTATCAACACTATAAAATGAGGAAAGCCTGAGGAATATTAATATGTGAAGAGAAGAGGTGAGTAGATAAAGTGACTGCAAATGGTTAAGACTAAAATACGGACTGAACATAGGTTTTAATTGAGACCGTATTAAATACTAGATTTACAAACATATTAAACAGCAACGTGTTATTTAATATTTATTGGGTATTTATAATATTCCAATGCAAAAATAAAAAGAATGCACCCACACATTAATTTGGATTCCAGTTCAGAATATTAACGGGTCTATTTATTTTTATATCTTATTATTTTAAGTCTGGCAATCTCTCACAGGCCAGTATAGCTTGAACTTCGTACAGTTTTATTATTGAGGAAGATATTAATTGAAATATTGAACATTTGAGTGGGGCAGTATAATAAGAGACTAGATAAAGGGCCATTGAAGGAATTGTTCTTTTATTTAACCAGAAAGAGAGTTTTTCAAAAAAAAATAAAAAATCATGAAAAAATAACTTAATATAAAGTAAATAATATAATGTTTTATAATATAAAAAAAAATCTTGTTTAAATGCATGATAAAAAAAATTAGCATTTCATGATCCCTTTAATACTGATTTAGGTTGCCCCTAGAAGTCTCTGTTCTGTTATATGATCTGGGTACACCTAGAATAGTTTACACTAGCTGAATTTGTATGTCCTTTGGGAGCAGAGTATTCTATCCTATTATAATACATTTTTATACCTTGGTTTTGCATTTCGTACAATCCAAAGGACAACCCCTGTATTGGATAACCACTTTTTTTGGCTATGTTAGGGATTATTTATTTCCATTCCAATAATCAATTTTGATTAAATATAGTCAGGAAGTAGGTAAATAAACACCTCAACTCCAATTATATTTATTATCAAAACGTTAAAAAAGTGGTCAACCACTATGTAACAAGATGACTTAAATCAGAAATGGATTTGCACTCTATTTTATGGTAGCTGCAGATTTGCAGCTAGGCATCTGATTTTCATTAGCAATTAAAAAATCCAGCTTGGAACAAAAAGTTATTAAGTTATTTATAACCGTTACTAAAACTGGATCTCAGTACTCATTACTGGGATAGAGGCCAAAAGGAGCACTTATGTCAACGAGGAACTCTCTGAAACAAGAAGAATTCTGTCCAAGACATCTAAATAAAAATAATCTTTGGCATAAAGGTTTGCTGCCTTTCCTAATGTGTGAATGGTTTCAGACCTCTAATGATACCAGCATACAAGGAATTCACGGTCATATTTTTTTGCAGTCAGTATAATATCTTTAGAAAAAGCTGGATCTTTTTCTTTTTTTGCCAAGTATCAATAAATGTATCCTTCTTTTGTCTTGTCTCCTTTTTAAGTGATGGAAAAATAAGGACACTTTTAAAAAACTGACTACGATTCTATTGATAGTAGAGGGCATAATTGGGATTGCATATATATATATTAATTGCACTAAAAAGTATGTCAGTAGAACAAGGATTTTGGGACAAGTTTTCCTGAAAACATGAAAATTTTAATTATACATATGTAATTCATAAGATAATTCAATGAAAATATTTCCATATTTATTATAATTGCTATGCATTATGTTTACAGTATATTTGTAGCAATGTCTTCCACAGTTGTCTTCAAGGTGAAATGACAACATTTCTTGTACAAAAATGGTGCAACATTAAAGGAGCACAGAAGTATAATTTATATAGAACTCTTTTGAAGAGCTTAACTTCATAATGGGGTGTAGATTAGGGGCTTTATTTAAGCACAAAATGTAGTATGCCCACAGTTTAACATTTTCTATCATGCAGTTCAAAGAGTATGTTTTATTATTTAAAAAGTTGTTTTTAACATGCAAAATAATTGACTAAAACATAACACATGTTAATAAATGCTCTTACTTTCATAGGTTTCTGACCAACCTACTGTGCTGCTTAGCTCTGCCTCTTTTGCATAATTAGGAGCAAGTCAGCTATAGCAGACTTCCAGCTGTTTGTTTCAGTGGTTGACTGGTGTGCATCAGGGTGCTGATCGGGGGTTAATTGTTGGTACCATGGGGGTCCAAAAGTACCCCTCATGGTTATACTTTAGATTACAATGGGGTAAAAGTTAGTTGCCATGAGGGCCCACAGGGACCATCTGGTTATGGTTAGAGGCTCCAGAGAAGGGAGCCCAATTGCCCACCAGGTATTGAGGAGGCATCCCAAATTTAGGCTGGAGCTTCTCTCATCTTTTTCAAATTGCTGAACAGTGTGAATCACATTTATCCACAGCTGCCCAGCTTTAGAGGCCAAGTGTTGGGAAATTATATTAAAAAAATTGGGAGGAGATCAAGCCTAACATTCACTGGAAACCCATCTGTTTTTAGTATATATTTTCTCAAAAAATCATAACCTCGCAGACACTTTATTAAATCCTTTGAGATTTTCACATATTTCTATCATCCCAACCCTCTTCCATATCTCCTCTAAGCTACATATTCAGGTCATGATGTCTGTCCATATGACTTAAGTGCATTTTGCAGTTATCAATGTTGACAATTGCTCTAGTTTTATTAGATCATTACAAATTTCACTTTGACCTCCTGGAATGTTTACATGGTTACATTTAGATTGCAAGCTCTTTGGAGTGGCACCTCACTCCTGTTGCACGAAGCTCTCTGCCAAACAATTTATATCAAAAATGTTATTGTACTATACATGAAGTTGTAATTTGCTAATTGTACCCACTTTCTTCTACTTTGTAATAATAAATACATTTTTATGTATAATCTGCAAAGAGGTAAAACTTCATTGAAGCCAACTAGTAATATCACTAACAACTATATAAATCAAACCACCCTCCCAGCAAAAAGCTCTGTGGCACACCACTAGTAACCATTCCTTCCTCTATCTGTATCCCATTACCTATAACTCTCTGATACCTATCCTTTAGTCAGTGTCTTATCCACTGAGCTATATTTTTACCTAGTACCAGACATTTAAGGATATAAAATTAATTTATTGGTTGGGACAGTGTTAGATTCTTTACAAAGCTTTAGATAAGCTACATCTACTGCTCCAGTCTTTGAAATGCATGATAGAAAACACAAGACGACAGTGTTCCTTTAAGATTTATAATTTGCATGCTAGCATAGAAGGTTAAATCGCTGACTCCGCATGCCTTATATATTAGTATGCAAGCCACAGTCTACCCACAGCTCATTTATGGAGAAAGAATGATTTACTATTATTTTTTTTACATTAAGTGCCATCCGTATTAAACATGCAGATCAATATCTCTCTCAACAGATGCAATGTTTTCAAAATGTATTAAAATGAATTTGTTAGTTGGTTATCTACAGAAAAAAGAAGAAAACCAAACAAAGCCTACTATAGTGCACATTATGCTTTTCAACAACTCAATTTTTTTTACTGGCTTAGAAGTAGATGGTGCAGAAAAAGAATATTCCATGCAAATCTTAAAAGCAATTTATGAAAACACTTTAGCAATGAAAAGAGTATTTGTTAGTCTGTGAGGTTGCTGTACATCTGCAAGGCTCAATGAAATCTAAGCAAAATGCTGTACCTGTTTCGATTTGCTTAACACAGAATTACAGTGCTTTATGGAAGGAAACAAGAAGGAGAGAAAGATAAAGGCTTCAACAGAACATCACAGCCCCAATGCTTATTACACTTTTTCTGCCCAACCTCAGAAACATAGCTTTTTATATTTTACATAAAAATACTGTATATTTTTGGTTACACATTAATATTTAGATGATTCTTAAATTACACGCTTTAGTTTTTTAAATAAATGTATTCAATTATCCAAATATATTACATATTTCCTTTTGACATCTTATGTGTTTCTTCATAATTTTCAATACTGCATATTCTAATTTATAACATTACTCCCCGTCTCGATATCGATCTATGCAGACTTTATTACTTTTGTAAGTGTCTATGCAAATCTGTCCATGTGTGCAAATATGTGGATGGAGAAAAATACAGAGGAATAAGAAATGGGAGGAAAAAAAGAGAGTAATTATTGGTATTTCTAATGAAGACATCATTTAAAGCTGCTCACCATTAATATAATTTTAAAAAGGTGGAGTAAGAAGTGAATCATATATTTATTGTTAGTAAAGGTGTATGAATAAATGAAAAATATAAGCAGTAAGTGGGCAAACGCATAAAGGGATAAAAAAAGTGGAGAGAATAAAGAGCAAGATACATTGAATCAATGTTCAACATCAGAAACACACACATATATCCAGTGCTTTGCAAAAGTATTCACCCCCCCCTTGGTATTTTTCGTGTTTTGTTGCCTCACAACCTGGAATTAACATGGATTGTCGGAGGATTTGCATCATTTAATTTACAGAACATGCCCACATTATTATTGTGAAGCAAACAAAAAATAGGACAAAATAACAGAAAAAGTCAATGTGCATAACTATTCACCCCCCTAAAGTCAATACTTTGTAGAGTCACCAAGTCGCTTTGCATAAGTCTCTATGAGCTTGCCACATCTTACCACTGGAATTTTTGCCCATTCCTCCTTCCAAAACTGCTCCAGCTCCTTCAAGTTGGATGGTTTGCGCTTGTGAACAGCAATTTTTAAGTCTGACCACACATTTTCTTTTGGATGGAGGTCTGGGCTTTGACTAGGCCATTCCAATACATTTACATTTTTCCCCTCAAACCACTCAAGTGTTGCTTTAGCAGTGTGTTTGGGGTCATCGTCCTGCTGGAAGGTGAACCTTCGTCCTAGCCTCATCACGCACAGAGTGGTACAGGTTTTGCTCAAGAATATCCCTGTATTTAGCACCATCCATCTTTCCTTCAACTATGACCAGTTTCCCAGTCCCGGCTGCTGAAAAAACATTCCCACAGCATGATCCTGCCACCACGGCTTATTGTCGTCCTATGTACAGATACTCCAGTCTCTGCTGTGGGACTCTGCAGCTCCTCCAGGTATATCTTAGGTCTCTGTGCTGCCGCTCTGATTAATGCCCTCCTTGCCCGGTCCATGAGTTTTGGTGGGCGGCCGTCTTTTGGCAGGTTTACTGTTGTGCCATGTTCTTTCCATTTGGTTATGATAGATTTGATGGTGCTCCTGGGGATCATCAAAGATTTGGATATTTTTTTTATAACCTAACCCTGACTTGTACTTCTCAACAACATTGTCCCTTACTTGTTTGGAGAGTTCCTTGGTCTTCATGGCATTGTTTGGTTAGTGGTGCCTCTTGCTTAGGTGTTGCAGCCTCTGGGGCCTTTCAAAAAATGTGTGTATATGTAATGACAGATCATGTGACAGATTACACACAGGTGGATATCATTTCACTAATTATGTGACTTCTGCAGGTAATTGGTTGCACCAGAACTTTTTATGGGCTTCATAACAAAGGGGATGAATACATACGCACATGCCAATTTTCTGTTTTCTATTTCTAAATAGTTTTATGCATATATTTTTCTCATTTCACTTCACCAACTTAGACTATTGTGTTCTGTAATGTAACAAAATAGGTAAAAAGTCAAGGGGGTGAATATTTTTGCAAGGCACACACACATTTTATATATATATATATATATATATATATATATATATATATATATATATATTATACACACACATACACACTTAAATATATTTATATAAATACGACTTTACTAAAATATCGTTATTGTCCATTTCATTAACAAATAATGTGTGTACTTATTTACATTCTTTATCTGACCAACTGTTAAAGGACCACGGAATTTCCAATTATTTTTTTTTAGGTTATCTAAAGCATCTATCTATCTTAGCATGAAAAACTGGCTATTTTATTATTATTATCTTTATCTGTAATGTGCCAACATATTCTGTAGCGCTATACAGGGGTTAAGTACATGGCAAAAATAAAATTAACCCCTTACAAAGGATGGAGGGCCCTGTTTTTGAGCTTACTATCAAACGTACATAGTGCTCGTTTCCAAGGCACCGACACAAGATTCAAAACAAGCAAACTTATAATCTAAATGATTGTTGTGCTATCTATTTTGTTCTAAAGTGAATTGATCCTGGGATATTCCATGTCGTGTTTATTTACAAATGAGTGTCTCATGCATATTAATTAGCTGCTTTGAGGTGGCAGTTAGGCCCCTCTCTCACCCTTATCAAAGCACTCTGAGCTGCATATTAGCAAACAGTTCAATTCAAATTATTTAAGAAATTATTTACTATAAAGAAAAATTATAATACAATGTATAGCCATGTTTTATTGCTATTTAAAATTAAATCAACTTCCTGTTAGGGTCCCTTTAATAACTGAGGCTGTACCAGAAGCCTGAATAGGTTAGGGAGACATTAGATATATCACTCATTGTACATGCTACACACAATCTATTATGATATAATGTTCTCTTTCATTTACTATTTTCACATTAAAGCATCTAAAAAACCCCATTCCATTACTTTTTGTTTAGAAATCCTCCGTATCTATTACACGAGAGAATGCAAAGACTCAGCATTTCATATAACCATTATAAAGCATTTATTATTTTGCCCAATCTGTTAAAGTATTAACCTTTTTTGATTTATCGAGTCCTGCTAGCAACAAATCCATTACCACCCCACTAGTTGTTACGGCTCTGTAATGTACTGCAAGACCTTTCTGGGTGAGATTCATTCACTCTGAGCTGTGTAGATCACATTTTTTTCCATTATTTGTGTAGTTAGCTCTTTGCAAGTATAATCCCTATCATGGAAATGGCCCGGCGAGAGCTGTAAGTAGCACAGGCACATTGTCAGCAGCAGTATTGCTTCAAATGACTGCAGTAAGAGGGTTATCCTGGCATCTGACTGAGGTTGTTATGTTCCTGTTTCAATGAGGAAAACAGACTCTAGGCAACCAGGAATGTGAGACTGAGCAGCTTTGGCTAAAACAGGCACATTTGCTCCCAAGAAAGAAGATCAGCTGACTGGGAGATGCCAACAGGTTGAAGAATGTTTAAAGCGGCAGTTCCACTCGTGGCTTTATGTACAAAACCACTAAACTTTACAGACTAACACAAATGAGTAATTGCTTTTTCCTCAAAGTCTTATGAATTTCCTCAGTTCCAAAGGGTAAAGTAAAGTAATGGTCCCCAACACTAGGGCACACATGCTAGGTAAGAGTCCTTCTGCAATAAAACTAACAAAAGTGGCATCAGGATGATACCTTTAAAGGCTAATGGCTCATTGGTAAGTCATAGGTTCGATTCCCCTGCCTTTTATATATTTTTTTGCTTAACTAATGTACATATGTGTGTTAATACATTTGTTAGTTAAAAAAAACAAGTGGGGAGGCATTGACTTACTACAGTAATGACTTACTACAGAAAACATTTTATATTACAGACACATATTAAATATAAAAGATGTGGCATAGTTTGAAACCACAGGTAGTAACAAGTATGCTAGCATACTTAACAATAAAATAATTTTCTTACAGTTAATTTGCACTGTAAATTGAAAATGAGGATCTCTTCCTCAATCTTGACTTACTCTATTTGTGTTAGACCCCAAGGTTTGCTAACTATTCATTGGGATTTTGCACATGCTCAGAATTATTGGAGCAAATTGATGAATGCAAGAACCACGCCCAGCATTTCAAATGCAATTTACTACAAATAAATCGGAGCATGTGCAAAAGCCAACAGATTTATCAAGCTTGAAGAAAAGATCAGAAAGGCCGATAGACATACAAAAAAAAAATGAAGTTCATTGCCAATTTATGTATATACCTTCTGTTTCAAATTGTACCATATCTGAAATATTTGCAGTGTCCCACTAATCTAGCATCACCGTTTGTGATGGGACATTTTAGTTTACTGAAACAGATTTAAATTAGGAATAAATAAAGCAAATAGAAAGTACTGATTCTCGATAGTTACGTACTCAATAGAAAGTTAGGAATTCAAAGGTGTGTTCTTAAGACTAAAGACTTCGGGCCCTATTCAATTCCACACTCATAACTGGTAAAGATACTTATTTTCAACTGTTTGTGCTTTTTTCAGTAAAGTTACTTACATATTCAATTTTACTCGTAATTTTATTTAGCTCACTCGCAACCTATAAACCCATGCCTTGTCCGTAAAAAACAAGGTATAGAATTACGCGACTACTTGTAAAATGACACCAAACCCTACATTCTACGTAAATACTTGATGAAACACATCCCCAGGAACCAAGAGAATTTGTGAACTTCATGATTAGGAATAGATACGAAACTTGAGAGAAAAGAAGCTCTCACAATTGCGAGTAAGCATATCAATATTGCCTATAGGGTCTAATAGGCAATGCATTAGAGCCTCTGTTGTATGCCATGTGGTTTACCTAAATTATTATGAACTCGTGTATCCTGGGGGTATATGTTACTCTTCAAGTTTATATGCGTTATGTGGGGGTATATTATTTCCAGTAGTTGATGTTCCCATATATATGCAGACTTAAACATTTTTAAATGTCACATTTGTGCCTATGGGACTGTTAAGTATTAATTTCTAATGCGTTTACAAACTTTTTCGTGTTTTTTTTAGTACTGTACTGTCTGTTTAACTGCTTTTGACAGATCTCAGCAAGGTTTTTACAAGCACGTGTGGAAGCTTTTAAGTACATGTAAATATTTCTTCTGAAATCTGGTAATATTACGAGTTGCGCACTAAGTAATTTTGAGAGTTAAGAACTGAACAGCTGTTTAATAAAAATAAAAAGCATCTGGTAATATTGCGTATAATTCCCTGTTCTTATCCCCTGTATAGCGCTACGGAATATGTTGTTGCGTTAATAATAATAATAAATTGAGCATGGATTGTTGTAGAGCTTTATGAGTAGCTCACTCGCAAACATGAAAAAAGGGTGCATTGAATAGATAAGTAAAGTTACTGACCATTTTTGAGTGGTTTAAAATTATCAGAGAGGGAATTGAAAAGGGACCTAAGTAGTTTGTGTGTTATGGTATAGGATGTTGACTTAGAGCTAGTCACTTTATATGTTTGTTTCTAAGGCACCATAGTAAAACTGAAATCTAGTGCGCCAGGAACTGCAAAAGTAGTACTAGGTTCCTAGGTTCCATATGTTAGAACATAACCGGGAAGTATTTTGGAAGAACACTACCATAGGAAATACATGTGTTATTATAAATACTGTACATCTGCATGATGTTCATGAGCATTGACCATCATGCCAGACTGAAAGTGGACGGTTTAATGGACAATATAAAACAACAAGTATATGAAACAACAAAAAACTAAAATCAATAAATGTCAGTGAGCCACACCATTAGTTTTTATGCTAGTCTATCACATTTTCTCTTCAACCAGCTGTTGATGCAGTATTAGTAATGCACAAGTTAATATGACTGCAGTAGCATTACTGCTCCTAAAGCAATGAAATGCTATAACACCACGCCACACAATCACTATCTTTACCAGAGGGCTGTGTGTGGGAGAAGGCAGAGCCTCTGCAGCATCTTCTTTGATAATGTCCTAGCAACACAACAATGTATACAATATGAAAAAGGAATAAAAAATGGATAAATGTGGTGGGAAACAACGTTTAGCGCGGTTACATTTCTCTAAAGGCTCCTCTGAAGTAAAGCAGGCGTATTTATAGCCCAATTTAACACACTTAAAGGATTAATTTCTGTTCAGTCATCTAAATATATTTAAAAATGAGAGGATTGTGGCATATACTAGAGTAAAATGCTTGCAAAAACTTACTGTTCAGTTGTCTTACTCCATGTCATTATTTACCTGCTTTATCTTCCACTAGCTATGCTGTCTACCTTGCTAATCACATGATTTGCTCAGTGTATTACAAGTTTCTCTGATGAACGTGATTGGCTGACTAGCAGCCCATGTGATCAAGGGAAAAATAAGGCATGGTGGAGGAAGAGAAAGTAGGGGAGCCATGATATAGAGTACGACAGCTGTAAAAGTCAGTTATCAAGGGGTTTTCTAACAAATACAACAATCTATTCAATTGAAAATATTATATTTAAATGACTGCAGAGGGCAAAAAATCCAGTACAGAGACCCTTCATTGGACCACTATAGTCCCATATTCACTATGTGCTATTTTAAGAACTACACCTGATAATGGGAAATATTTTTAACAATAGCTGTATTTCATTGATCTTAATTTAGAAAACCATCTCATGCCCATTATCAAGCCGGGTTCTTCAATAGATCATACTGTAAATATGGTCCTAAAATGTCAGTTTAAGTGAAATTTTCCACCAATAAAACATCCAACTAATATTACTTTCCTTAATCAGACCTAATAGACAAACAGTAAGGGAAAAAAAAAAAAGAAGATATATATGTTTTAGTTACTTAAGAGTGTTTTTAGCTGTGTTTTGTTTGAAACTATCTGATCTGCTCATATATAGATATTTCTAATAAAGCAACAATGGCCTTAGAGCAAGGAGACTCATTTCTCAAAATCTGAATTGCAAATGTTTTTTTGTTACTTTAAAATAGAGGCTCCTTGTGACACCAGCAATAAAGATGAACGGCGTGGTATGGAGTTATGTAGCTAACTAGATCGGACAGCTTTTCTAAGTTAAAAATGCCCTTAAATGCAAGTATATTATTAACAAATAATAGGTTACTGCTCGTCAAGAAAATCAAGATTAAGATAAATAATAGCATTTGATGTTTGGGTGAAATATTCCATTTGAAATACAAAAATCAAGGAAAGCAAACAAACATAAAGTAGCAGGATCTAGAGCAAATGTGAGGACATTACACATTGCTTATCAAACTGACATCATTATTAGTCCATACAACATAACTTTATATATATAAATATATATATATATATATATATATATATATATATATATATTACAGAGCTGGTCCACTTGCTGTCTTCGCCAATTAGCTCACAGAGGAATAAAGTGCTAATGGACGGAGTTGGGACATGAATGAAGGTTGGTAGAGACTGTGCGACAACACACAGAAACTGACCATTGGGTGCTGATTTCAGCAAATATAAAGAAACCTAGATATAATGACAGACAGAAAAAAATGTCTATCTAGTCTGAACATTGCATCTACCTAGCAGCTTGGCTTAACTAAAGCTCTGGTGTAAGTGCCAGATAAAGGGCTGTGAGAATCTAGTTAAACACTTGTTAGTTTATTAAGTCAATAGTAAATCCACCTGTATATAAAATCATTTAAAAACAAATGTTACCTGCATGGTTTGCTATGTCTGTCTCCACCCCTTTCCTGTCATATTTCATGTCACATTCTTTTCTTAGTTTTATTATTAAGTATTTGTGACTTATCTCCTATATACCTGATCTATGTGTATATGTGACTATGCTCACACCTTATGTTATTAGTAATGTAATTGTGTTGGCAGATTTTCCAAACAGTGGTTACAAAGGAATTACTAAGTGAAAACGACCAAATAACTAAACTGCTGCTAGATAACTTCAATGGCGTCAGGACAAGCAATGTGCATCATGTGAGCTGAGGGAGGTGGAGAAAGCCCCAGCACCTCAGGCAGGTTAATATTCATTTAATTCATAAATAGCTTTATTGATGAATTTATAAAAACATTTCTTAAACTAACAAGTTTTGAACTAGATACTCTCAACCTTTTACCTGCCACTTACACTGGCCCTTTAAGTTTCAGCTAGTACTTATTCAAGGCATACCTAAATTCCTTAATTGTGTCTGACATTACCATTTCTACAGTTTAAGCTGCCACTTATTTATTATCCTATAAAGCATTTCCCCTAAATTTTCCACTTTTCAAACTCAAATCATGAACTCCTCTTTTTCTTGATGATTGTCCCCTCTTGAATTTTATTTAATCTTTTTGGTATATTTGAATATTTGTATCATATATTACCTCTCTGTTCTATTCGCCATGCCACACTTATATTAAGGTCATGACGTCTTTCATTATAAAGTTGCTATAAGATGCTATATTACTGCTCAATCCCAAAATTAAGTAACATTTCATTAAAAGATGTTATATTCCCATAAAAAAACACGTTTTGATTAACACATAGAAGGAGAAAAACATTGAGATTTTTTTACACAATAAAGATGGTTAGTTTTCTAGGTTAGTAGTAACACATCCTTCACAATACTTACTAGGCCATTGTTCTGATCTCGGGATAAACTTGTTTTTACAGATGGACGTGACATGGGATGGTGGGGATTACCAAAGTAATACTTTGGCAGGTAAACATGGGGTGCAAAGAATGGCTATGGAAAAGAAAAAATAACATGCAAAAATATAGGGATGAAAGGGTAAACATAAAAAAACATGACAAAATCATGATAACAAATGAAACAACTTAGATATGAATGGAGGAGGTATTATATTTATTTTCGTAAAAAAAGGAAACTTTTAGTCTATAAAACATTTAGTTTATACATTTTGACATATTTGAGAATTAGCATTGCAGTATTTCCATGCACTAGTAGAGGTAGAATACAGATATACAGTAGACTCTCAGTTATCCAGAAAAAAAACTACTGAATATTGTACTTAAAAAAAATAAGGAGAGGGCCCAACAAATGCAGGAGCCAGGTTTTCATGCCACAAAATGCTTACAGGCACCTAGATTGCATCCATTGTACAATTCAGTGTTACCTGGAAGCAGACAGGCACGTGTGACTGAGCCAATGCAGTGTTGGCGTTACATTCCCCGGGTTCAGCACTGCACCCTCCAGCCAAATGTACCTGTGTGTGAGGAGTGAAAGCTGCTGCTGCTAGAACAGTCCTCACTGACAAATATACCTAGAAGCATCCTATGTACAGATAATCTAGGCCTATCTTAATTGTAACGCTCAAGCAACTAGAAACTACATTTATCCGACATCTACCAATCCCCATGGGTGCCGGATAACAGAGTCTACAGTATACATCTTTTTGAGAGCTTTTACATATGAACAACTTCTTTCACGTTTTTAAAACTAAGACACATATCCTAGTCCAGCACAAAATAAGTATCAATTAATTAAACAGACTTTATAATATGGTTTCTTTTTTTATTTCTAACTAGTTACAGCACAAAACTTAATAATCTGAGTGAGGTATCATTATAGCATATTTATAGCTTATAGTTTGCACTAAACTGTCCATACAGAAAGCATTGACGAGGGCTCCTATCAGTGGCTGTCAGCTTTCCTGCTCCAATCACAAATACATCCCAGGATGTGTTTTACTTACCAATGAAAAGCTTTGAAGTTGACAGAAATCACTTAAAAACTGTACATGATCAGGAGAAGGAAACCAATGCTAGTATTATAAAAAATGGGATATGCTCCTGATTGGAGTAATAAATGGTGCCTGTTCTGACAAAAAGGTAAAAGCCCAGAGGGGTAGTTAACATTCTTGTCCATGATTACTTTATGGACATTTTAGGGTACGCTACACAAATGGGTTAAACTCTTTAAAACATCTATTGCTCAGTTGTGGTTCCAGTTATATGTGATAGGTAAGAAAGGCAAGTAAAAAAAAATATATAAATCTTGGACAGTCTTTATAAAACCTGGGCTGTAAATTGGGCTGAATTTTGTGTAAATCAATCTTCAACAGTTTTACAATTGCTTTATAATAAACATTTTACATAATTGCTTAAATATATTCTGGGTACTCACACAGCTATCCAAATAAAGTGTTGATTTACACCATAATGTGAGTATACAATAGATATGTAAATAAGCATACCAAAAACTTAGCCCAGTGAGGTTCATGAAACTGGATTGCCCATCCTTACCAATTGGTGATGATGACTCATGTAAGATTCTACCAACATTCTTTAATTGGCATGGACATTATGGAATCATTTTCAGGAATTTGTAGGATATCACTTTAAAATATATCAATGAAAAGCTAGTAGTTATGATATTATTACCATAAACACACACAAAACCACAATTAAGCACACTACAGAGGAACTTTACTCAATGTGTAGAAAACATGCAGAAAAATACCAATATATGAATGTTATTTGTAACAGTATCTACTTATAGATACAAATAGGTTATTAAAAGGGGATGTTCCACCTAAACACAGGGTCCTTATACATAGAAGAGAATAATGGCATTTTATTACTATAAGACCTCTGTATATTAGTTAAGCTGCTGAAGGACACAGAAACATTGTTAGCATTTAGAACATGCAGTGGCACCTTGGTACTCGTCTGCCTTGTTTTGATGAGCAGAATTCACTCAAACTCCTTACCGGAACTTGGTAATCGTCATGCCTTCTGGAACCAATTAACGACGAGTACCAAGGTACTGGAGCTCTATAGGAGGTTGACTTTTCTATCTATGTATTAGGTATTGACCTTTTTTTGGCCAATCAGATTCCACAGCTCAGTGTTAGTGACTAAAATTGAATATCATGTTTGCTTGTAATGGCAGCTCTTGCCCCGATCAATCATGGACCAGTAACATTAATATCAAAGAAAATTAATTTTAGGTTGAACGTCCCCTTTAAGGGAGTGTGTATAAAATGGCATTTCGTTCTCACCTTATTTGTAGTTTTAATCTTTTCCCCCGTGGAGTGTTGCAATTCTATTTACACAAAGTGTTATTATTGACCAGAGAGTCATTAACAAAATAGGAATTTCCTAGAAATGCCTCCCATTCTTTGTCTATGTGGCTCTACACATCTAAATTTTAATAAGTAATGTGGACTGTGTATTGTATGTCCTTAAGTGCATTCTGTTTTCAATAAAATCAGATTAAATGAGAGTAACACAACTTGGATGAAATGCAGAGAGAACAACGTCTTAACAAAACAGCAAAATCGGCTATAATGGTAAACTATTTTTTTCCCCCATTTATAAAATTGTTCATGAATAAATAAATACATGATGCTTTTTATTGTATTATGCTGCATTACAATCAGCCCTGAATTTTTGATAGAACACATATTTTTGAAAATAAAGGCTGATAATAAATTTTGACTCTATTTTTATTTTTGGTCGTTCCCTTTTGATGCGGGCTATGAAGAATATCTCTTTAGTGACTTTGCCCTTAGGCCGGAAAGAAAAAGCTATTCAGAATACATCTAAGTATCCCAGGAGCTGCTATTTTCCCCTCAGTATTAGTATTGATAAGGACTATGTTGTGACACATGTTCGCAGCCTTCAGAAAGTAGCCTTGGCTTTGGGTACAGTACTAGAAAACTTGATATTATTATATCCACTCAATTTTAACCAATTACTAACATTTGTTATGTCGTAGTACTTATTTGAATTAGTACAGATTTTGTTTTATGTCTGTCGGCAGTACAGAAAGGAGTTATTGGAGGATGTACAATTAGGACACTTGGTTCTACAAGGGCCACCAACAGTTTAGGATTTCTGCAACCAGATTACCCAGATTCTCTGAGCTGTTCAGTATCATTTATACAAATTGATCAACTTGAGTTCAAGTAATGAGTTGTTGAAATTGTGGACTGTTACTTGCCCTCGTAGGACTGAGATGCCACCACTGTATTAATAAATTACTAGCAAACTGCAATGCCAATTCTTATATATGTCGAATACATATTTTTGTAACATATTTTTTTCGGAATAAATATTCTAGCAACAGCGTAAATTATTGATAGAATAGTAAGAGCACACACTATATTTGTATGCGACACTCACCCGATTATAAAAGGGGTGCTGAGGTCCTGTCATGCCGCTGTAATAACTGCTGGGAGGTTGTGGAGACATAACTCCTGCAGGGAATGGACCATTGAATGAAGAGGAGGAGCAGACTGATGATGGCTGGCTGAACACAGATGTGGCTCTGGGTGGTGCATCTTGCAGGGGCAGTGTTGGGTAAGGGTACCCACCAATGTTCATCTGGTCCCTTGCAGCTCGTACATCTGAAACACCAAACCAGTCATTGTGACAAAAACTCAGCAATACACAAAAAGGAACATAAGTCAAAACATTTATAGAAGGAACTCTGCAGTTTTAAGATGACAATACACACGCCGAATATTGACAATGTGTTCAGCAAACCTAAACAAAACAAAAAGGTTGTTTAAGCTATGGGCTCCAGACATTCTCTACAACAACAACATTGCTCATACATCTTCAGGGATCTACTAGTTATCCATTTGTTTTTAATGCATTGGCACATTATAGTGAAGACAAACTCCCCATGTATTTCTTTCTTACCTGCAATGATTTCCCGTAACTTTGGATCCAGGTTGACTGTACATGGTAGGAAGGTCTTAACATCTCTTGCTACCAGAACTGGTGTCCTTGATGCCAAAAACACTTCAAAACTCCTTATATCTCCATCAATTTCAAGCAAGGGTTCCACATCTTTTGTTGTGGGAATATTTTTGGAAATTCTGAGAATAAATAAATAAAAATAAACAAATAAATAAATTAATAAAATAAACCGCTTTAGTAAAAATCATTTTATTTATATGAAGATTTCATGTATATTTACACCCTGTTTAACATGAGCACACACAAAGGTACCGGTTCAAACAGAAGAATACTTAATATCGAAATCTCATAAACAATGTTCTCTGTTATAGTATCTCTCTCAATTTTACAGCAGACATCATAAACTAAAATTCAGCTTTAATTAAATGTCTTTATTCCATCAGTTTCATTCAAGAGATATTATATATGGTATTCATCCAAATAAAATTGAAAACAATAAAATATTTAATATGGACTTTTATGGCGTTATTAATAGTGTCAGTGATGTCAGATGTCTGATTAACTAATGTATTGGTCTGCTAATTGGTATAGGAAAATAAATATTAAAGGGACATGGAAAGTTTCTGTATTTCACTTGGAATATAATATACCTATCTGTGTCTTTATTTTTGTGTACTTTATTTTATTAATAAGTGCTTTAAAGCTCTGTTTTTCATACTAACATCTTAAAGATAGTTCCAAACCGCTTTCTCTCCTCTGCAGCTCATGAAGACAGTGTACTTAAGTACAGAGTGTGCAGTGTCTTATAGTAACCAATCAGTGGTAACATTCTGCCTCATATTACTTGAGATAGATCACTGTCTGGCTTATTTAAAACAATGTGCTTGACTGTATGTGTATTCATGAGCTGCATGAGCTACAGATGGTAGACCCAAACAGTTATAAATTGTATGATTTTAGTCAGAATAAAACTTTTAAGCACATCCTAATAAAATAAGTAAAAATACATAAAAGCACTGGTATATTATATTCCAAATAAAATCCATAAACCTTTCATTTCCTATTAATTATCAATCACACAATAAAAACCTAATGTATGTTTAACATTAGCAGATGTTTAAGCCATAAAATATATGTTTTTAGAGAAAACTGATATTTTGTAAGCTCTGTTTGCATGTAGAACATTTCCATCTTATTGTACTTGAGTACTTCTTGATAAGAAGTGATCTCTGTCTCAAATCTATCTACTCAACAATGGAGGGAAGAGGGGTATTTGTTAAATCATTGATCATTTGGAATTTGACCCATATGCTCCTGCATATGCTCAGAAGCAAGCAGTTTAGCAATAACTGCAAGCTTTGCCCTGCAGAAATGTAAACACCCCATGTTGGAGACCCTACTTATAGGACAGACAAGCTGCTAGTCATAACCTCAGCATACCTCCTCCACAATCCAGAAACTGAATTGAAAGTATTTTTTTTCTAATTAAAAGTTAACTTTATGACATTTTACTACCCAATCATGCTTTTAGTCAGCCATTACATTTAAGTTACAAATTAAGCAGAAATGACAGTGGTGAAAATCTGCAAAGCAAGCAGTAAGGTTGTGCTGATTTCCATCAACTGACATATGTAGCACATTGGGGGCAATGACTGTGATATTAAAACATGATGATTATAAAAGTACAGAAAAAATAAGATTAGTTAATTATACTCTCTTTAATTGTGTTTATGCATGGGGGACCACTGTCCTCCAGCAGTAATATTCCCACTGAATGCTGATTTTTATTAGTTACTTATAAAGCTCTGACATATTCCACAGAAATCCCTGCTCCCTAGAATAGAGATTACAAACAGCATACAGAGAAAAACATAAAAAGATTCTTGCTGCACTGCCTATGTGAGCTTCCAACCTACAAGAACAGGTTGCTTGCACAACTCAGTTTGCTTTGGAGTATGTGCGTGGAGGGTGTTCCTCAGGGATTTCTCGTCTCATCAAGCCCTACATTGCCTCAGCTCAGTGGCCTCACGCTCCAGAATATCACTTTCATACATCATTACGTCCATAGGCTTGTAAACCCTCATATAACTTGGCCTAGTGGCTACCACCTCCATCTCCAAAGTCTTGGTTGCTACTCTGTCTTGACAACAAAGTCAAATTCTTTCATCATTATGGTCATAGACGCTCTTCTGCGCCTTATTTTTCAAGACCTAGTCACAACCCTGCCTCCTTTGTGACCAGGGGATATACGTTTTCCCTACCAGGACTATCTGGCCCTCTCAGTAGGCTAGATTTATGTAGCTTTAGAAACTCAGCTAACCATCACCACAGAAGAGGGACCTGAATACAAGTCAGGGATAAGATAATGTCATTCCAGCCAGCTGCACATCCAATCTTATGTGCGGAAGGTTGGAGTGAGGGATCAGTACTGGAAATATATTAGAAAAGGTGTGTCAGAAATCATTAATTGGGCGACAATATTTTGTGATAAAAGATCAAATTAAAAAAAAAGTCAGAGTAACTCTAAAGTTTTTATTATGCATGTAAAGAAGATATTTGCCTTGTTGGTAAGGCATTATAAGAGCATTATGCATAGAACCTATATACAATGCTTGTTACACAACACTATTTGATTAGAAGGCATTATCATACAACAGTCTGAGCATATCTACATGACCCAATAACGTCAGAAAAACATGATTTCCACAGAACTACTCTGTGTACTCTAGCCCACTTCAAATTGGATCCATTTAGGTATATGTGCTCTGCTCTCAGGTAGTCTTGGATTATCGAAGAGGTTAGAAACTCATTCACAGACAGCTGTTGCAATCTTATATGGGACTCACTGGCGTGATGATGGGTTTGGCTATTGTGTAATGTGTCTGGAAAAAAGTATTAAGACCTCTCGTGCGTGAAATATGTTATAGTGGGTAGAAAGCAGTCTGTAATACCCTCTCCCCCTCCTGATTCTCCCCTTCGACCCCTCTGATCCTTCCCTTGGCCCCCTTTAGATCCCTACTCCTGATCCCCCCCCCCCCCCCCATTGGCGCTTCCTTCGGCACCAACAGCATGCCTCTGAACTGCATCGCGTCGGCCGGTGCATCTTAGTGACGTTACACACGCGATTCAAGGGAAGGCTACAGTATAGGAGGAGTGCTGGTAGGAAGGGCTGCGCGATGGGGCGAGGTCAAGATGGGCCAAGGGATGATCATGGATGGGCAGAAGGGAGAATAAAGGGGAGGATCAGGAGCTCCTGGAGGCTCCCAAATGCTCCAAAATGTGTATGTGTGCGTATGTATGTATATGTGTATGTATGTATGTATGTATGTATGTATATGTGTATGTGTATATATATATATATATATATATATATATATATATATATATATATATATATATATACTAGGTGCGTCTTATGTGCAGGCAGGTGCGTCTTATATGGCGAAAACTACGGTATATGGTGTGGAAAGAGACATTTTTAGCACCTAATGAGTATAATTTATCTCCCTATAAGAAAATAAATTATGACTTAAATGTACAATATTACCATATATTTTACAAGTCTCAAACTAATCAAGACTCATGGAAATATATTTTCAGCTATTAAAATATGCATATAGCTTGGGTGGGTGATCTTGTTTTATACATGATGGGTGTCTTCTCATCACCAAGTGAGATACTGAATAGCCATAAAAGTACCAGCTGCCCCTAAACTACATGTTGGAGACCCTACTTATAGGACATAGACAAGCTGCTAACATTTTTATTAGGAAATAACACTCTGCTTTAAAGGGGAAGCTTTACCTAAACACAAGTTGCTCTTATATGCAAAAGTTCATATCTATGGAAGTTTTAGTCTTCTCTTTTATTGCTATGAGGCCCCACTTTACATAATACAAGGTTGAGTCACATTATTATGACCACCCCCTACTTTTGATGTCAGCAGCTGGTAGCCAATGACATACGGCACGTGTTGTGAGCTGGCTTAGTAGGTATATATATCAACCATCGCGGTCACTAATAAAATGTGTGATTTTTCCGACTTTGAAAAAGGGGATGATCACTGGCTTTTGAGCCAAGGGTGGCAGTATTTCTGAAACCGATCAGTTTATGAACTGTTTGCGTGCTGCGGTCGTTAAAGTGTACCATGACTGGACAAACAGCACCATTGCAGGTGTGTGAGGTCCAACCGACATGCTACAGTTCAGCAACTCACCATCCAAACGAACCAGGGGCCTAATAGGTGTGTGTCTAAAGGTGTTGTGTATGAGCTCCGTTGCAAACTGCTGGTCACTGCACTCATACGGACGAGAGTTCATCACCAAAATCGGCTTCAATTTGCACAACAGTACCAAAATTGGATCTCTTACGATTAGCAAAGGGTCGCCTTCTCTGATGAGTCACATTTCTGCTCCATAGACTGGACAGACCTTGCGTGTCCGGTGCGAAGCCTCCAAGAACAAACCCTCTTCAAACACGGTTGGAAGAACACAAGCTGGTGGCGGCAGCATTATGGTCTTGGGAATGTTTTCTTGGGTTTGTCCTGCTCCATTCATACCTTTGGAAGACACGCTTAACCAATTGGGTTATCATCCATCCTTGCAGATCAAGTACACCCAAAAATGTTGTCTGTCTTCCCTGGAGCAGATGGGATCTTCCAGCAGAACAATGCAACATGTCATATGGCCAGAATTGTCCAGGAGTGGTTGGAGGAGCATGATATTATAATAATGTGACTCAAATGTGCATGAGCTGCTGAAGAACACAATAATGTAACTGCCACAGCTAAAAATGGCAGCTGTAGTTTGACTGGCTCTTGAATCTTATGGACCAATCAGATTACACAGCTCAGAATTCTAAGTGTCAGTGACAAAAATGGAACAGAATGGTTTTCTTGTAATGGCCTCACGCTTCAAACATGCAGCAGTAACGGGCAAATTCCATAACTTTTATAGGTTTTATTGTTCATAGAAAAGAAAATCTTACAGGAACTTGCTCTTTAAGGAATTATTCCCTTCCAACTACTAGAAATCACATACCTTAAAGATAAGGCGATAAAACTCAGCTGACAAGTCACATGAAGTATTTTAGCTTTTTGTAATACGTTATACAGTCAGAGAGCTTTATTATTAACACAATATACGCATTGTCTAAAAGCAGGACAAGTGCAGTCTAACAAATAAGGAATGTATTTATAAAAGGTACAAAAGGCTCTGAGTATGTATCCGTACCTTTTTCATTATCTTAGGAACATAACATAATTTAATATTTATTTAAGGTTTTTCTGCACAAGGTCAGTATTGTTCAAGGTACTAGCAACTACAGAAAGTACACTTCTATTAAATGTTCCTACTCCACAACATGATGTGACATTACTCATTAAAAGAAGGTGTTGGGCAGAGGTGGAGCTAGTGAACGGAGGGCTAAAATAATTTGGGGGTCCCTCTATACATGATAGGTGTCTGTAGGTGTTAATAAAAAGCCAAAAATATATGTAACTTGTCAGATTACTTTTCCCTAAAAATAGTTTGGCCCTCTCCATTAATAAATGAACAGTTCTGCGTTACTCTAAGCAGCTGCTAGAAGCAGAGGACCCATAATCGGTTGTGGACCGAGGGCAAATTCCACCTAAACTGGTTTCTTTTATATTAAAGAACAATCTGCCAGTTACTCATAAATGTTTGTAGAGAGTCAGCATTAGAAATGAACCCCCCCTCCATGCTAAATAAATAAAAATGGGTGTGAAATGTGGGAAATTCAAACAGGGAATTCCTCACACATATTCAGAGTCTGCTAAAATACAAATCTTCATGCTCATGGCTTACACAGCTGCTATGTTTTTAGTTTGTTACATACCTCACAAACCTAACATGTTTTCTCCAAAACTACAGTGGTTCTTCAAGATGTCACATCACCAACACTTCATACTTTAGTACCCATATCCCACTGAACGGCGTATGTTAGTGCGTTACAAATAATAATAATAAATTATTATTATTATTATTATCATTATTATATATATATATAATTATATATATATATATATTATATATATATATATATATATATATATATATATATATATATCATAACATCCCATTTCTCTTGTACAGAGAGAACTTCTCTTATCCAAAAAGCAGTAAATGGACATATTGTTGCTTAGAATATTTATAGAAATCCTATTCTTATGTCTGTGGGCTACAAAGAAAAATATGGGCATATGCTCGTTAGATAAATTAGCTTTCTCCTAACATTAGTAAACAGATTGCCTTATTAAAAGACTGCTGCAAGGTCACAGAGCGGCTCTGGACAGAAGTCTCTCTTATCCCAGGTCTGACCCCGAGCAGTCAGGCGCTGCAAGCCCCCGGGGATCTCTCTTCAATGCATCTCATCAGAGGGGCTCATTTAAAAGGGAAATAGCAGCACAAAGCTGATTTATGGGTTTAAAGCACCTTTTTCTCTCATCTTAGTGAAATGTCAAGTGATCCGTTTGTCATGGTCAGGCCGAATAAGTACAGAAAGTAAGCAATAGAAATAAAGGACCACTGAAGGTCAAGGAAAAAAAAAAAAAAAAAAGACACTTTTATGTCAAGTATGTGCCAAAACTAACACTATTAGTAGCTGTGTAAACCATGTGCAGTTTTTTTTGACTGTTTATAAATACAGAAATCCATTTTGTGTTTGTTACACCACATCCTGAGAGCTGGATCAGGAAGGTGTTTTGGCTATTGGAGGACGGGGTGTGGAGAGTGGGAACAGAGAGCCAATGTAAAGATATTTGGATAAGACCGATATATACTCGGCGCTCATTTCCTCTCACAGGCTCAGAAGCAGACACCTTGCATCATTCACTGCAGCACTGTTTATCATTCACTTACAACATTCAACTTCCAATGTATCATGGTTCAGGGATTAACTGATCTAAAGTCTAAATATAAGTTTGATGACACAGAACATAATTTTATTTAAGACTGATTTTACTGATAATCATTTACTAAATAAACTAATGAAGCCCTATTCTATGACCACTTCAGTGGGCATCTAGATCTCATGAAATATAACTAAAAATGTGCCTTCCTCAACCTACAACCCATCTGTTAGCTCCTCCCCTTCTTCAAATATTGATGTTATTAATTTAAATAAATAAGTGACACACTACTGGGGTCCTTTAATAGTGTGCAGAGTTACTAAGCAAACGTTATGTTTGGAGGAGGATTTCAAATGTACTTATGGAGGAGTCTGTGCAGGTTCTGACTGGGTGCTTCACCAATGGATGAGCCTGGAGAAGACTATCTTCATGGCCTGGGATGAGGAAAGTAAATTGATGGGAAGTCAACTTGAGAAACTCACAGGTTGGTGAAGGAGATGGTGACAATAAGTTGTGTCCTAGATAAGGTAAGGGTAGATACCTCATAAGTAGATACCTCATAAGTGCAAAAGTCACTGCTTATTGTGAATCAGAAAATTATCAAGAGTGAGGACGCAAGAGAAGGGGTGGTCACTCATGTCAATAGCAGACGAGACATTCAAAAGAATTAGTAAGGAGAAAGGATGCTTGAAGAACAGAGCTGACATGTTAATGTCTGATTTATGACAAGTAAAAACTAAAATCAAAGCAGAGCCCCAATGTATGCATCTACTGTACAGATCTTACAATGTATCCTCCTCAGCCTCTCGCATTACTCTGTCATCACCAAAAGGGAACATGCATAGAAACCGAATAATTGGACTCATTTTTTCTACAATAAATGAGTGACTCTTATGTATTTATGCAGTTTTCACTATATTTCAATAATTCCCTTTGGTCTCCTTTAGCATGTAAGCTCTTTTGGAAGGCCATTACCAACCCTTCAATCTCCTACGTAGAGTGCTAAATATATATATACTAGCGACTTGCCAGTCAAAAAATGATGGCAATAAGATTGAAAGGCAGGTAATGTTGTTTGGGTGCAAAATTAATTTTGTTGGTGTTTTATGATTCTTCGGCGCGCATTGCGAGCCTTCGTTGTTTGTGTCCTATGAGCAGCGTTGGTGTTTTTTTTTGGTATGGCAATGAATAATTAATAAAATAACAAATTAATATACTTTACCTATTGTGAAGTAATATATGCAGGAAGCATTGTGTTGAAGAGCTGGCAATCTGTTTTCATGTTGCTGCAGCATTAGTGGTGTGGAGGTGCTGTGTAAGCGTCATGAATGTGTGCAGTGTGCAGTGTAATAGTGTGCGTGCGCGAGGCAAATCCGTTAGGGTAGCTCTGTACTTCTGGATTGTATAAGTTATTGTTCTAACATGGTGGCTAATGTGTGGTATGCGGCTGTAGCCGATTTAGCGTCCTTCGTTTCAGATGTCGTCCAACTTTTTCGGAATATCCGTAGCTGTTTGGTGGTGTTTTGCGTGTTTAGGGTCCTTTAGTCTCATTTTCGTTTTGTTCGACGGCCATTTTTTCTCTCGCTTAGGTGATTTTCGGGTGTCTAAACTCCGAAATTTGGACTTAAATGGAGGTGTAACTTCACTTGCAGAGGTCCTCGGTGCCCCCCCTTGCTGTGAGTAACCTTTTTATGTGTTTGTTCTGTGTATTTATTGTGTTTGTAATGTTTTTGGGGTTGCACGGGTTGCGTCCTTGTTTTCGGATCTCGTACGTCTTTATCGGGAAATCCGTAGGTGTTTGGTGGCGTTTTGCGTCTTTAGACTGCTGTAGCCTCGTTTTCTGCGGCGGCCATTTTTTCTCTCTTTTAGGGGATTTTTGAGTGTCTAAACTCTTTTATTTTGAGTTAAATTGAGGTGTAACTTCAGTTTGAGGTCCTGGGTGCCCCCCTTGCTGTAGGTAAGCTTTCTATGTATTTGTTGTGTCTATTTATTGTGTTTTTCATGTTTTCATGTGCGCGGGTTTTGGACGTTTTTTGCGAGGTCGTAATGGGTCGTAACGTGTCTCGTATTTTGCTTTCGTAACTACGTAAATTTTGCAAGGTGCGCAGTTGCTGGCAAGGAGCGCCTTGGGCTCCATGCCAGCAACTGCGGCCCCCCAAAGCGTTAGCAATGGCCCGCATGCTCACAACTATATATGTGATTATTCTCATCAACCAATGTCCCAGACGCTTTAACCTTTGCATACAAGTGCTTTAAAAATATCACAATTATTATTTTGCTCTAACATATCATTTCAGTAGTTATGGTCTAAGTGGGAATGTAACGGTAGATCATCAAAGGCAGCAAGAAAGTTCACCGTGCCAAAGACATGCCTCAGTGCCGAGGTAGATCAATATCTGGAGCCATAAGGTAGTAATGAGCACATTGGGTCCTGGATTGGAAATTCCCACTATTGGCTTCAACAATATTTACAATAACACTTTAGTCATAACAAAAATAGAACATGCCCTAAAAAACAAGAACTAAAAACAGTGGGCTCTAGGTCTCACAGTTCTTCCAAAAAAGATGTATATATTGTGAACCTAATGAAAATGCTACATATGAAAGGACTAATGATTGAATCACGATCGGTGTCAGATATCTCTACAGCTGGATATATACTTCAGTAACTACAGTATCTTACTTTGGAAGACGTATAATTAAATGTCTATGGAATTTTCCCTGTTTAGAATATTAAAATAAGCTACAAAAGTGTTTGTTTGCATATATAAATATTATTTTATTAAGAAGTGCTTAAAAGCTTAGTTTTCGCTCACTCAAACCTTCCAAACAGTCACTGCAAAGATCTGCCCCAACAGCTCATGCATATGTTTCTATTGGTAAGCAATGTACTAATAGAACAGCATTTTTCTACTGAGAGACAATCTGTGATTGACTAGTACATCTAGGAGATCTTAACTGTAGAGGGAGCTACCATGGGCTATTATGGAAATGTGAAGTGTGGCCGATCTAAATGCCAGAACTTTTAATAGCACTAATGGAAGCCTCATATATTTAAAAAACACTAAAGAAGATCTAACTTAAACAAGCAGTTGAATCAAAGGCAATGGAAACCCACAGCAAAGAATAAAGGCACATACAGGTAAGAAAGTATAGATTTTAAATTTTACAAAAAATTCTTGGCCATACAGTTTAGATTTTCCAAAACAGCATAAAGTCAAATAGTACTACAATGGTCATTCCCACAGAAGCATAGATGCATGTGTCTTTTTTTGTGGCCATTTCAGTAGTGCTACTCCAAGCGGAATTGTTTTTTCATCTTTGCCACTGCCTGTGTCCAGTAACATAGAGGGATAATCAGAGTATACACACAGCATTACGATGCACAGTCCTCAGTACCGTGAGGAAGTTTGTGTCAACATAATATGTAAGTTATAAGAGAAGAATAAAAAAAATTATATATACACACACACACATATACATATATATACACACACACATACATAGTTGTGCTCAAAAGTTTGCATACCCATGGTGAATTGGTAATATATGTATCATTTTTAAAGAATACATGAATGAGCAGGCAAAACACATTTCTTTTATTTCTTATGGGATTCATATTCACCTGTAGGTTATAACAGAACTAGCGAATTGCCCGTCAAAAAATGACGGCAATGAAATTGTAAGGTAGCTAATGCTGTTTAGTGTGTAATAATGAAATATATAATACATTAATAAATGAATATACTTTACCTATTTTAAAGCATTGTGTGGAAGAGCTGTGAATGTGTTTTGATGTTGCTGCAGCATTAGTGGTGTGGATCTGCTGTGTAAGCGTGCTGAATGTGTGCAGTGTAACACTGTGCGTGCGCGAGACCAAACCGTTAGCGTAGTCGTGTACTTCCGCATTGGCGTAAAATGGCGAGTAATGTGTGGTATAACGTCTGTATCGGAATATCCGTAGGTGTTTTGTGGTGTTTTGCGAGTTTCTTGTGGTGTTTTGCGAGTTTAGAGTGCTGTAGCCTCGTTTTCGTTTGTTCGGCGGCCATTTTTTCTCTCGCTTCGTTTTTTTTTTAGTCTCTAAACTGTTTTATTTGAAGTAAAATCGAGGTGTAAGTTGTATTTTTGAGGTGCTGGGTGCTCCCTCTTGGTGTAGGTAAGTTTTTTATGTATGTGGTGTGTGTATGTATTGTGTTTTGACATTTTTGTAATGTTCGCGAGTTGCGTCCGAGTGTTGCGAGTCCGTAATGTGTGTGAACGTGTGTCGTATGTTGTTTGCGAGTGTCGTAATGTGTGTGTCGTACTGTTTGGGTTGCGACGTGAAGTTTGCGAGGGTCGCAGTTGCTGGCAAGGAGCGCCTCGGCGCTCCATGCCAGCAACTGCGGCCCTCGCTTTGCGAGGTCCTCAGGTGCTGGCATGGAGCGCCTACGGCGCTCCATGCCAGCAACTGAGGCCCTCGCTTCGCGAGGGTCCTCAGTTGCTGGCATGGAGCGCCTTCGGCGCTCCATGCCAGCAACTGAGACCCTCGGGGCAGTGCCCTCGCTTCGCGAGGGCACTGCCCGAGGGTCTCAGTTGCTGGCAAGGAGCGCCTTCGGCGCTCCTTGCAGCAACTGAGACCCTCGGGCAGTGCCCTCGCTTCGCGAGGGCCTCGGCTCGCTGCGCGAGCCGCGGCCCTCGCGTACGCGAGTCGCGGCCCTCGCTTCGCGAGGGCCGCGACTCGCGTAGCGAGCCCGCGGCCCTCGCTTCGCGAGGGCCGCGGGCTCGCTACGCGAGCCCGCAGCGTTAGCAACAACTCGTACGCTCACAACTATATATGTGATGGCACAATCATAAAACAAAACAGGGCAACAAAGAAAAAAATTACCCTGTTCAAAAGTTTGCTCTTAATACTGTGTATTGCCCCCTTAGCATCAATGACAGGGTGCAGTCTTTTGTAATAGTTGTCTATGAGGCCCTAATTCTTGCAGGTGGTATAGCTGCCCATTCGTCTTGGCAAAATGCCTCCAGTTTATGCAGTCTTTGGTCGTCTTGCATGAACCGCACGTTTGAGATCTCGCCAGAGTGGCTCGATGATATTAAGGTCAGGAGACTGTGATGGCCAGTCCACAACCTTCACCTTTTTCTGCTGTAACCACTGGAGGGTCAACTTGGCCTTGTGCTTAGGGTCATTGTCATGCTGGAAAGTCCAAGAGCGTCCCATGCGCAGCATTCGTGCAGAAGAATGCAACTTGTCTGCCAGTATTTTCTGAGAACATGCTGCATTCATCTTGCCATCAATTTTCACAAGATTCCCTGTGCCTTTAGAGCTCACCCCCCAAACATCATCATGCTTCACATTGGGGGTCACCATGCTTCACAGTGGGGATGCTAATCTTTTCACTATAGGCCTTGTTGATCCCTCTCCAAACCTAGCGCTTGTGGTTGTGACCATAAAGCTACATTTTGGTCTTGTCACTCCAAATTACAGTGTGCCAGAAGCTGTGAACCGTGTCAGGGTGTTGTCAGGCATATTGTAACCAGGCTTTTTTGTGGCATTGGCGCAGTAAAGGCTTCTTTCTGGCAACTTGACCATGCAGCTAATTTTTGTTCAAGTATCGTCATATTGTGCTCCTTGAAACAACCACACAGTCTTCTTCCAGAGCAGTCTGTATTTCTCCTGAGGTTACCTTTGGGTTTTTCTTTGTATTCCAAACAATTCTTCTGTCATTTGTGGCTGAAATCTTTCTTGGTATACCTGAACTTGGCTTGGTATCAATAGATCCCTGAATCTTCAAATTAATAGTAAGTGATTGAACAGTACTAGTTGGCATTTTCAAGGCAGTGGTATCTTTTTATATCCTTTTACATCTTTATGATGTTTCATTACCTATGTTACGCAGATCCCATTACTTTGTTACTCTGATTAGACTACGGAACTATCACGGCTACCTCACTTTATTTAAATTTTATATATATATATACACATATATATATATATATACATATATATATATATATATATATATATATATATATATATATACACACATACATACACACACATTTATACATTTTTGAAGCATGCAAATAAACACTGGATTTACAGTGCTCTTCAATAAGTTTTATTTACATTTTTTGTAAGTATACTCAAAAACACATGTAAATTGTTGGATAGCAAAGAAAATTTTGACTATTAGGCTAATAACTATGTTACAAATCCTGCGGATACATGCATTGAGAACGAACGGTTCCCTCATTTGGTTGGATAACTAGTATTTATATTTTGGTTTCATGCCATTTGCTTTAATTATTGTTGAGCGCCGCTATAAAATTGCTTTGTATATTGTATAATCTGTCTACAGAACATTATAATACCAGTAGAAAAGCATATTAGTGACTTCTTTGAACTTCATCAACAAATCCTATAAGCTTTAGCTTCTCTTTTAAACTGCCCGATGGCTTATAGAGCCCTGTAAACACTTTGGGCCCTATGCTTATCCCTGAAAAAGCACTTACAAGTGCCCTAACTGCACAGTAAATCTTACCTAGCTATGTTAATCCCCCATCCCTAGAATATTGCGAGAGAACTCTTACGGGTCATTGCTACCAGTGAACTTCATGACACAGACGAAAAGTAAATTATTGATTTTACGGATCACACGAAAATCAGGGCAATGCTGTAACTGCAAAATCAGAAAAAAGATTTACGAATACTATTGCTCCTACAGCTGTGTCTCATCCGTAAAGCTTGGTTTGGCTGCTCTCTGCACAGAAATCTGTTACGTCTAAGGCAGGATTTACGGCTGTGCACTGAGTGCTCTAATGTGGGGGAGTGACATTTTAGAATACAGTTGTAACTTGAGAAGAAAAAGCCACAGACGATTTACAGCTATAGTGCAGTTTATACCATCCAATTAATATAGGGCCCTTTGTTGGGTTCCCTGGTTTTCAGGATTTGGTGCTTTCACCGCTGTGACCTGGGTTCGATTCCAGTCAGGGAAAGCCATGCAGGATTGGGCCTGGTAAGTACTTGGATGGGAGACCATCTAGGAATACTAGGAGCTGAATGCTGTGGCCCACTGGAAAAGGAACTAGCAACCCACTCCAGTATCTCTGTCATTAATACCAAGTGGATCAGCATGGTTTGTTGCGGTCCATGAGGTCACGGAGAGTTAGACACGACTGAAGTACACACAAAACACTTTGTCACTATAAAAATACAATTACACCACAAAATCCCAACACTCTATATTATATGCATATTATATGCAGCGGTCCTTTATAAATAAATAAATAGTAATAAAAATAATAATAATAAATAATGTGCCTGGGTTACCACAGCAGTTCCACATTGCGATTCCAGCTTGAAATGTCCCAATGGCCTTTTGAATACAAACATATTTCAAAAGAACTTGGACTATAAAGGGTAGTGCAATCTGCCAGATATCTAAAGAGTGAGTCATGAGGGAATGTCTAAGAGTGGCTTTCATCAGTCGGATCCCATTCACTTGCACTCTTCAAATGACACATTTGGCAATGACAATCTTGACTACTGCAACATGCGCTTTTAATTATTTTCTTAAAGTGCCAGTTCCATTTACTGAAGTTTTATATTGTAAACATTACTAGGTCATTAAACTATTTGCTTGTCATATTAGAAGATCAAGAACGTATAAATCCCTTACTAAGCATGGAACGACAAACAGATTGTCTTAACATTTATTTATGCAATTATGAATCTTGCTTATTGAAAAATGCACATTCCAGGTTCAGTCACATATATGTTAAACTGAAGCAATTTCTATTTGTGGAACCACTTGCAAGTAATACAAATAAAAAGTTTAAAATGTATATATTTTCTATTAATGTACAATTTATTCTGAAATTTTAAACATTGGCTAAAATCTTAAAAAATAATTGTTCAGATTTATGACCCAACATGTGTGTTTTTTACCAGACTTATAGCTATGTTGGGCGGTCACATTTTGGTCACAGGTAGACTATTATTTAAGTCAAGCTTATTGTTGGCCTCCAACAGAGAACATGAATTATTTCTTAAGATTTATTAGAGCAAAAAATCTGAATCAGGTGCCAAATGGTTCCAGCTGTGTTTTTAATAAATGTAAAGAAATGTCTTCAAATACCAGAGCAAGTGAAAATCAAAACCTTTATAAAGTGGTTATGTGTGAACAGACGTGTTAATATTGCAGTAAAGTCTAATGCCTGTCGTTTGGCTTCCTACAGTCATTAATGTGTCTATAAACTTTCATAACCTGCTTAACAGAACCTCATGGCCAAACTGAGCAAAGATTGAGAAGTATCATTAAAGACCACTTGGTCATTGTGATGAATGACTTATGGGGGCTAGAATGGGGGACCCCTGAACACCACCAGCAAGGGCCTGTATGGCCCAAGATTGAACTGTCACCACCCCGAACTCAAGGACTATTTTGTTATGACCGTAATAACCTGTATAATGTTAGGCCTCAGGATCTGATCCGGTACCACGGATCCCCAATGTGCATGGCCTGTGAGTATTCAGGCCTAAAAAGAATAAGAATAATGTAGTTGTGCTAGAAGTAGACCCTAGGATATGCTAATATATTATATAAAAGATAAACCCTACCATTTCTTGCAGTAGAGCAAAACCAGGGGAGTTGTACTAAGTAAGGGTACAGGTGTTGTTATTGAGTCCTAACCATTGCTGGGGATGCCGACATCTTGAACACAAAAAGGCACAGCCTTGAGAGAGAGACTTGGGGTGAGCATGGTCCCCCAAATCTTAGGGTCGTAACAGTCATATTTTTAAAATGTACTCTTTTGAAGAAATTCATCAAAATGTAATTCGGTATGGAAGACAATAACACAGCCTGTAAGGTGGTTTATATGCATTTATGCTGCTATGGAAACGGCCATTTTGGTTTCTAGAGATTAACTTTCTCTGGTGGGAGGAGACTTCGAATGCACAGGAAGTTTGTTTCTGCACAATGGGAATATGGCAGTTACAACTACCATTGTTTTCAGTAGCACTTAAAAGGAACTCATTAGTTTACAAGGACACAACCAACTGATATCAGTAGGTAAGAATACAAAATTAAAGCTTGCAGCTAAAAATTTAATTAAAAAGATTTTCAGTTAATTGGTTTTGAAGTTTCGTGATTTCACTAGGAAAATATTATATCTGTATATTTATTTACTTTTATGTACTTTATTTTATTAAGAAATACTTAAAAGTTAATTTTTTTCTGCCTAAAAATCATACAAATTGTACCTGGGTCAGCCCTTTATAGCTCATGAATACTGTGAAGTGCATGGTTTAAAATTAGCCAATCAGTGACCTCGCTCAAGTAGCACATTGCAGAATGTTGCCACTGATTGGTTACTATGAGCCTTGTATTTAGAAGCCTTCATGAGCTGCAGAGGAGAAAACCCGTTTGGAACGATTGGTGAAATTTTAGGCAGAAAATAAGAGCACTTTTTAATAAAGTAAACAAACTGAAATAAATACATAGGTATTTTATATTCCAAATGAAATCCATGTCCCTTTAAACAAAAGACCATATAGAAAAATGTATTTACTTTGGCAGAGTGCCTGATGAGACGTTAACTCCATGTGACTGAAGATGCTGCATTAGGAAATAATTGTTTCTTGATTTGTTTAATCCAATACTACTAGAGAATAACAGTTCCCACTCTGCATTGTGGGAAGTATAAACCCACTTTAACAGTCACACAGTCAGGACGGGTAAAAATAATAAAAATAAATAAAATAAAATAAATGCAATAGAACAGAAATTGGCTATATTCTACAGAGCAGTCAAGTATTTTTGTCATGCAAAGTGTTGTGTCCTATATACAGAAGTGATCTCTGTAATTGTTGGCTCATATAATTAAAAATGAGAGTTGAAAAAAAAATAGAACATAAATTATTTGAACTTATAGTAACTTTGAAAAGACATATGCTGATAAATATATTAGATAATGAAGGTCCTATTGAAAAAAATAGTTATTTCTTTTAAATCTAAATTGGGTAAGTTTTTATAAAGGAATAATTATAAAGAGGTATTTTGCGAGGTGGTGCTAAAGGTCTTGAGGAGATTAAGTTAAGTAAAATTGTCCAATATTATCTCTTTTTGGAAATAACGGAATAGTCTTATTCCATTCTGGCTGTATTGGTATTATTTTATTTGGTTGTCATCTTATACAATATTCATTGGAAATGATGTGCTTTTGTGATCTATCCTCTCAGTTTTTTTTTATTGAAATGTTTTATAATAAAGAAAAGTAAACAAAATATAATAAAGAAATTATAAAAAAAAAAAAATGGATGTGGGCAGAAGTTTCTCCTTTCTTGACCATAAAAATAAAATTATAATGCATCTATTTGCATTTTTTAAAGTTGCCCGTAAATACACAAAATAAAAAAAAAGGCATTTGTAAGTTTCCCTGTTTTTAACTTTTTCTAATCAAAACACATGCTGTTTATATCAGAAACACATAAGCACCTACCAATGAAAACACTGCATTCGGGTACATTTATTAACCCTATACGAACCTGCCAGTAGCAGCACAATGCAGAGATCCAGAGAAGCACTGCCTGAGCTGCGTCATTCCAGGGAGGGGAGTAATGTGTGCGGAGAACAAAAAACTATAAATCCCATGATAATTTCCAGCAGTATGTGAATTCAGTCTCTGCAGCAATGTTGTAGCTGCCTCTGATTGGCCACAAGGAATTATGAATTTCATGCTAATTTAGCTTGGCTTGTCAGGGGAGTTCCTTCTCAAAATCAACTGCCAGAAAACTGGACACATTTTGAAAACTTTAGAGTAAGTCTATGAATGTTTATTTGGGGGATTTTTTCATGCAATCACTACTGATTCTCCTATCAGATGTATTCATAATCCAGGAAACTTAGATTTGCCTTTAAATCCAGTGCTTTTAAATGGCTGTAGACGAACATCATATGCGAGTTCCCTGCCCCATTAACACCGATAACAATTCCACAGCAATTCTCTTTAAATCCAAAGTGTAAAATGTGTTTTGCTTATTGTTCCGCAGCACATTTGGGACTAGTTAAGAGACAGCACATAAACTACTTTTTTTAAGAGCTTTATGTGACCCTCCAATTTCTGTAAATGTTAACTCTGCAGAAAACACACTTGCGGGTCATACTTCGTCTTAATAAGGGTTACATTCTCTTCTCAGGCTAAAAATGTAAATGTTCTGCCAATTTATGCATTGCTAAAAAGAGGGCCTTCTTTCCATCAAGCTGGATCAAGTATCTGTGCTGCATTTGCACAGAAAGCTTTTCAGGATCCTCTAGTCTAATAGGCTTTAACATTTCAACAGCTGCTGAGTCTTTTCACTGTAGCCTTTGTATCAGTTCAAATGCATCGAGTGGCAATCATTTTTGTCTAGATAGCTCTATTTATCAAAATATAGCTTTCCTTTGTTGCCTTTATTGAGATAAAACATTAATTCTTTCTATGTCTCGATCCCGAGCATATGATGGCATCCTCTGCCTTTCCTGTTTCTCATGCTAAATTATACACCAACAACAAGCACCCCTTGTACGCCTTCGAGAACTTGTTGTTGCAAACTTTATGGTCAAACTCGAGTGTGTCCACTGGAGGTCATTGAGATATAGTTGTTGTATTGTGTTTTGTTGCATTGTGTAGGAGTCCTTAAAGGCATGCGAATACCACATGTGTGATTATACTGATCAGATTGTAATGATAATGCTTTGTATTGTGTAACAAAATGAGAACATTTAATGTTTGGAGTGAGAGGGAAAAGCACAACTAGAGATAAGGATGATGGGGAACAAAAATACCTTGTTTGAGCAAATACAGCTTTTGTATTCACTGTTTAGTTATATTCAATTGTACGGACCTTTTAATAGTGTAGTGTATTGTTTTTTAAAAAGGTATATGGAAGTTTCAAGGATTATGAATGCATCTGATAGAGGAGAATCAGTAGTGTATGCAAACATTCTTTTGCTTGAAAAATCCCAAAATAAACATTAATAAACTTAACATTGAGCTTGCAAAATTTCTATTTAGTTGATTTAAAGAATGAATGCCCTTTAAAATACAAGCTAAACTAGCACAAAATGCAAAATTTGTTGTGGCCAACCAGAGGCACATAGAATATTGTAGCAGTATGGGAATACAGTCTTTGCAGCAAAGCATCATGGGATTAGTAGTCTTTTTTTCACCACTACACACCAGCAGCTCAGTCCAGGGATCAAGAGAAGCATTACCCTGTGTTGCTACTGGCTGGAATGTTCGTATAGGGATAAAGAAAAAAACACATACTTGGATGTAGTTGTTCTATTGGTTAGTCAAGGTACCTATGTAGGCAGATCTGGGGGGGTGGAAAACATTTCCGTTTTAAATAAAATAAATCTGTACGTGTATAGAATGAATCAATGTAATGTGTTTCTGATATAAACAGCTTGTGTTATATATAAACATTATTAATCTATACATAAATAGATTAATAATGAGTATTGCAATATAATTTGATACCTTTTGTATTGGACAAACGTCTTATTTATAATGTTGAGCTTTCGAGAGGCTCAACCTCTCTTTTTCAAGTGTGAAGCAATACTAACATGACATAGAACAGTTTGAATAATAACAGCAGATGCAGATGGAGTGGAAACAGCATCTGACATCATCAGGTAAATACATATAGGGGAATAAATAAAACATAGTAAATCGTGTGTCCCTGTCTTGGAAACAAGCACTATGTACATTTGATTATATGCTCAAAAACAGGGCCCTCCATTCTTTACATGATGTTAAGTTTGTTTTTTGCCATGTACTAAACCCCTGTACAGCGCTACGGAATATGTTGGCGCAATATAAATAAAGATAATAATAATAATAATAATAGTAAAGGAAACATATATACACATACTATATACAGTCTATCTGTTGGAGAAACATCTCACTAAGAGTGCTAAGCCTGTTATGGTAGAATAAGAAAGAAAAGAAAAAAATCACATGAAATTCTTATAATGTGTTAGAAAACCCAAGTCCATATTGAGTCCTGTATTTTTAATGTTGAAGAATGTGAAAATCTTTATTATTTCAAATGCTTTTAAATTTTCCTCTGAGTATTTTGACTTTTAAGTTTTGGATGGAGTGATCATTCTGGCTAAAATGGTGTCCCACTGGGCTACAATAATTATTCATTATGTTTTCTTATTGAATGCCTTTGTAAATGTATCCTTAAATGCATTCTTTGGCCTGTTTCTCCAATGTAACAGCCTGTGTCACAAAGTACATTGTATTATATAAACCACATTGGACGATGTACATGAACACGATCCTTTGATATTATAGGTCTTGATGTTATGCATGGCTGTGTCATCATTACAAATGTGTTGATATATTTTACAGGCATGTTTGTTACAAGGTTTAGTTCCATTTTTTATATTCAGTTGTTCATTGGCCAATTTTCTGCTGACAAGTTTTTGTTTCAGGTTTGGTGGTTGTTTAAATGCAAGGATGGGTGGTTTTGGGAATATATCTTTTAATTCAGTTACCAATTACTAATTTAATTACTGAATTAAAAGATATATTCACAAAACCTCCCATCTTTAAGCCTCTCGAAAGCTCGTCCTAGTACAAACCAATAGAAATACTGTTTTCCTCCTGTATTTACTATACATGTGTAACTATTTACTATTTTATACCTTTATTTTATTAAATATTAAGTGCTTTTAAGCTCTGTTTTTACGTCTTGAAATCAAATAGTCCTTGTATGGGTCTGTCCATTGCCGTGTATGCAGAAACAGACTCTGTAGGGCTAGTTGTGCAGTGTAGTGTCCTAGCCTATCAGGGACCACGTCTTAGAAAACAATCTGCAACATGTAGTTGAGAAGTGGTCCCTAATAGACTAAGACACTATACAACTAGCTCTATAGAATCAGTGTCTGCATATATAGCAGAGGGAAGGCCCATACAGGGACTATTTGTTTGATTTTGCAAGCACTTATTAAATACAATAAAGTACATAAAAGTAAACCGACACATCCAAATCCCATTAAATAGTATACTACCTATGCATCAGAACATTTTAATACACACACCACAAGCACATCTATCCACTGAGCATACAATTTAACATTTAAGGTGATCCATTTACATGAGAGAGTTTAACATGGATGACAGTGCTCACATTACCATGCCATGGTCAATAATTATTTGCACATGACTTAGTATTGGAAGTACTTTTTGTTTGGCATTTGAGTATACACATAAAAGTGATTTAGATTATTAAAGATATATTTATAAAAAGTGCAGAGAATAAAACGTTCCCAAAGCGATAAAATGGCTGTTCCAATAGGAACATGATGTGATGCCGATCTCAGTGGGACGGCCACTATTGTGAAGATGAAAACAATCAGCACCAGACTGTTTAACAGGATTCAAGAAGATCTCCAACTGTTCAACATGCCAAACTTAGCACACGCAGGTGTGTAGTCCCACCATGAGGCACACTCCTCTACTATACGTAGGTAGCAGAAGTAGGACACACAACCAAGAGAAAGGAGGAATCTGTCACATTTATTTTAAACCCTTTTTTTTCACAAAATTCAGTTTTATACATTTAATTTATACAATTTTAATAATTTCATAAATTAATCAAATCTTATGAACAGCTAAATGTTGGGACCAGGGTATACACAGTTTGCACACAGATTTTTTTTAAAATATATTCTGTATGCACTTGGGCTCTTCAAACAGAGCATGCAGAGTTTTGTCAGTGAAAACCTTTCTTTAACATATTTTTGCAAGTTCTCTTGACTGCTTTAAAATCAATAGCTATTTAAAGGGCCATTTACCTCGCTAGGTGCTTTTCATTGTGTTAAAGAGCACAGGATTGTAGGTTCAAATTATCTATTGTGTTTTTCAATACACTAATAACAGATAAAAAATAAAATCTTAAATTTTAAATCTGTTTACAAATTAGTCTATGCTGCGTCCAGGCTGTTGCACGAGTAATAACAGATTGTTGAGAGCTTGTGTGGAGCTCTATGGGACAAGAATATGATGTACAGCACAGCATCCCCTGGACTCAGGTTACATTGCACTGACCAGTTAAATCATAGCTTTCCTGTTTAGGTGAGTCCAGCATTCCAGTAATGGTTACTTACTATGTAATTAGCTGAATACAATGGTGTCTAACACCAATCTATAGATATATATTACAAAGTAGAAAATCCCTTAGAGAACCATTAAATTCCAACTTTATTATGAACTAGACTTAGATATTGTATAAATGAAATATATCCGAATTCAACATAAAGGGATAGCGTAAACATCAGGCCTATGACCTCAATGGGTGCTCCTGCCTGAAAGGCATCAATTAGATGTCCCAAATCGGGCTAATGGCGCTATCATAAATAGAAATAAAGAGATGTCCTCAATATAAAGAATCTATTGGCTACTATAGGTCATAAAAAGACCTTATTCATCTTCTGGATAAAATGACCCTGTAGTTTTCCTGTTTGGTGGATATATTCCCACTTCTAATTTAATCTGTAGTCTCCATCAAATTTAAAAGCAAGGACAATAACAAATCTGCACATATAAATCCTTTGCATAGGAGAACCCCATTTATCATTCTTATCGGTCATCTCATAGGTTGTAACATTTGGCGAAGGTTACTAGTATCCTATTCCCAATGTCCATTAAGGAACCTCACAAGTGATCTTATCTCTGTATAATATACTCACGGGAGTATTTCCCTATGCACTTGGCCTAGCTGAACAGCTGTTTCCACACACTTGCGGATTCTCGAAATCTGCATGTATGATGCCTGCACAGATAGATGTGGTAGGGGTTAAAAAAATGTGTTTGCTAGGATGACTGCAAGGAGCTGCATTAAGCACCCACCGAGCAACAGAACACTAACCACTTCCCTGCATTGCTTAAATTCCAGAGAGGCAAAAGAGCAGAAACCTGAATTTTCTGCAAGAAAAGAATAAACCCATTAGGTGTGTTCTCTTCAAACTTGAAATTTAAGGAGTCTGACAAAACCTTACCATTGACTTGAATATAGGACACCACCCTGTAAACTGACTGCATCAGGGCAGTCAGTTATAGATGTAAACACAGATTTATTTGATTTAATATCTCTCAGTGAAAAATACATGCATGTTCAAAAATTCAAAAAGTAATTAAAAAGGCTTTTATGAGATCTTCATTGTGTGACATATATAGTGGTCCTTTGAAAGGCAACTTAATTCAGCACAATACAGTTTCATTTATTAATACAGATCTGCTTTCCACTCCCCAATAAGGGTCCAAATGAGATCTGGTCAAAAGGCTGTCTTAAGAGTTCATCAATATAGACAGGAGTCGGGCATATACATTTCACCTATGGTTTGCTGTAATATCAGCATGATAATCTTCTAGTTTTGGGTAATATCTAATTGTGACTGCCCATGTAATTTTAGGACAACTCTCACAGTATACAAAGATGGCGGTGAGGCGAATCTTCAGCTCTTATGCGTCAAGTTTAATCTGTATCAATGAGCCACAGTAAATGGATACCTACTCATTAGTCTTACATTGGTGCCATTAAAGGCATATTTCAATTTCATGGATTATGAGTGCATCTGATAAAGGAGAATCAGTAGTGTATGAAAACATTTATTTGAATGAAAATCCCAAAATAAACATTATTAAACTTAACCTAAGGTTTGCTAAATATCTTGAGTTTGCAAGCAGGTGATTTTGAGAGTTAACACCACTGAAATAGCTGCTAAAATTATCACAACATTGATAATTAGTTTTGACTAATTACAGGCAGTTAATACATTGTTTAAACCTGTGATGGCAGTTTGTACAAAAAAGCATCATGGAATGTGTAGTCCCCTGCACAAGGAAGCAAGGAAGAGTCAGACATTGCTGTGTAGATATCTGCTTAGTGATGCTGCTGGCTTGAAGGTTTATATGGGGTTAAAACCTGTACCCAAATGAAGTGTTACCACTGGTAGGTACACTGTAAGCAGCTCTGGGGGTGTGGAAAACAAATTGCGTATATAGAATGACTCCATGTAATGTGTGTTTCTTATATAAGTAGCATGTGTTAGATTAGAAAAAGGTAAAAATAGGGAAACTTCAATATACCTTTATAATTTTATATATATATATATATATATTTATATAAACAAACTGTTTTTTAACGTGCTTTAGACATTCAAATGTGAACTCAGATGTACTATTTATTTACACTCTCTCACTATATATATATATATATATATATATATATATATATATATATATATATATATATATAAATATATAAAGACCTGCAAACTGGATTATAAATACACATCATGTGTATTATACTGCAAACTATGCAATTTTTTATGCCATTGTTTGTAGAAGCGAGATAAAAAAAATATTAATAAAAGTTCTGCAATTCTGGTAAACAAAAAAATTAATTCTGTAGCATATGTCCATTAAAATTACCCTTCTGCTCTGGTTTAGAAGCCAAGCAGCCATCAGAGTGTCTTGGAAGTCAACAAATAAACTAAAACTAGCCATTGCTCTGCTGATGACCTTCTTCTTTCCACCTCTCTTATAGCCTCCTCTCACTCCCGTCTTCAGGACTTTTCTCGCGCTGCCCCTATTCTCTGGAACTCCTTGCGTCGCTCTACTAGACTATCCCCCTGCCTTAAATTCTTTAAAACCTCACTAAAAACGCATCTGTTTAAGGAAGCCTATCACCAGTCTCCTTAACGTGCACACTGCAACTTTCACCCTCCTGTACCACACCCAAACCATTTAGATTGTAATTCTGTGAGTTTTCAATCTTGTAATGTGCGCTGGATTCTAAGATCAAAGACCCTCCAGACAATCCATGTATACTGCTACGAAATATGTCAGCATGTTAGAAATAAACGTTTACAACATTTTATATATATATATATATATATATATATATATATATATATATATATAATTTATTTTTTTTCCCATCTCCAAAGCAAAACCTAAAAACGGTAAATTGCTGAAAAGATAAGAACCAAAAATAATTATGAAGGAGTCGCCTAGCACCTTTACAGGCTGAACAAAGATGGAAAGAGAGAATAACAATTATGCTTATTGAATTTAATATTTAAAATGTGCAATTAAACAATATTGAAAAAACACAATAAAACTAAAGAACTAAAAATTAAAAGACATATACAAACTATTAAATGTTTGAAACCTTAAACAAAGGTCAGGAAAACCATAACTAATGGCTGGACTATTTAAAATACTCAACTCATTAAGTATTATCTATTCAAAAATGTCCGTCATTTTTATTAATAAGAATGATGATCAAAACAATCAAATTTCCCTGTTATTAATGTAAAAAAAAAATTACATTAGCAAAAATTTATACTAAATATGTTTCCACATTTATTAGTCCAAATAATAAAGTCAGTGTTTCTTAATATACTTAAGAAGAAATTGATGGTAAAGTAAATGTGTATGTTTTGCATATTATTTCAAAATATTGCTTTATGTGATAACGGGGATAATGAAAAACACACAATGATGCTCATCTTCGGTTTTGATATTACTCCTTTTTATCTTGTATGTTAACAAAAAACCCTGAAACGTTGCAGACAAAAGCTTTTAACTCAACACATAATTGCATCAAAATTACAATAATTGTACCAATTAAAATAATCCTGAATGAACAGTTTGTCATCTTAATGTTCCAATGGTTTATAGAAGGATCTACTTAATTAGCTGAAATTGCTTTCCAGTGTTAGTATCAAATGTCATTTGTTAAAAGTTGAACGATTTAGAAAATAATTTAACAAAGCAATTTTACAAAACACCAAGAAGCAACATTTCCCTTTTCAGCTGAATAAAGCAAGCAGATGTGTCATCAAATTACTATAAAAATAAATGAGGCTTTTTATGGAAAAAATAAATTTTACTACTTGCACTGAAGAAAAAAAAAAAACATTTTGTAATTGTTTTACCAAATCTGAATTCCTTAATAATAAAATAAATGTATACCATTTATCTCCTGCTGCTATTAGCATGCTGTAAATACAACAGTCTCCTGCCCTCACATGCATACGAGATGCATCAAAAGTAGGGAGATCAGAACTTATCAGCAATAAATGTGCATTCTGAGTGGGCCCATTATATGTATGATATACAGTGGGAGGAAAAGAAAATTATAGCGAGATGGATCCCGCAATGCAGTAAAGCAATTTATTTAGATTACAAAGAATGAACTTTAACATTGATCATCCATCTGATAGGAAGATATATGATGAGATGTGCCTTATATGAACTAGTCAGTACACAAAACAGGTTTGTGGAAAAGATTATTTGATGAAGATAAAGTTAAAGGGCCACTTAATTCAGCACAATTTGGACCACATCACAGTAAATTTTTCCTAAAAGAATACTTTTTGTATTTTTGAAATGTGTGCATTATTCACTGGGAAACCAAATACCGCTTATCACTACCTCTTTTAGCGCTGATTCGCTATAGCACTGCCCCGATAGAACGCTGTTTTTCCTGCCGGACCCCTTTTAACACTCTGATTCTCCATAGTACTGCCCGCTATAACGCTGTTTTTGCCTGCATGACCCCTTTTAACGCTCTGATTACCTATAGCACTGCCTCACTATAAAGCTGTTTTTGCCTGCTGGACCCCTTTTAACGCTCAGATTCGCTATAACACTGTCCCGCCATAACACTGTCCCGCCATAACACTGTCCCGCCATAACACTGTCTCGCCATAACACTGTCTCGCCATAACACTGTCCCGCCATAACACTGTCCCGCCATAACACTGTCTTTGCCTGCCAGGCCCCTTTTAATGCTCTGATTTGCTGTAACACCGTTTTTTTTCCTCCAAAGAAAACTGAATCCAGGATGACCCGGAAGCTTCAACATCCCAAATTTAAAGTTTATATTTATGCTAGTGATCAGTTTGTGTTAATGTTTTCTCTTTCTTTGAGGTTCATATAAAACCAAAAAGGTTTAAATTTCAATTGAAATTGTTTTTTTTTCATGAGTTCCCCTATCCCTATCTTCCCTATGTTAAACTGCCCTGTTTAGAGCCGTTTCGCTTAGCACTCCTATTGCCTGGAACCTATCTATAGCGTTAAATGAGGTATTACTGCAAAATAAAATCAGTGTTTACACGAGTCACTGAATGCCCAGTGCCAGACCCACAGCTACAGCTCTGTGTAGTAAGCAAAAGAAAAAAAAGTTAACCCTTAACAAACTTATCTGTGCCGAGCATGGAATGCTAAAAAACACTCAAACAGGTTAGTTATGGCTTAAGTGGTCAGTGCAGTGCTGAGTCCATGGAAAACTGCTATCAATCACTGTCTTCATCCAGTGTATAGCTATCTGTTATTACTCATAAAACAGCCAGTAGGCAAGATAGACTTTGAATGTGAGCAGACTTAAAACATTTTTTTTTTAGCTGTTATTAGTGTAATTAAAAAAATCTACTTTTAACATACAATCTTATGCTCTGACACCATGAAGAGCAATTTCAGTTAGGTAAATTATTCAGTACAAAATCAATGTACATTTATATCTGCACTTATGTCTTTGTAACATAATAAAGTTAATGGAATATGTCAGGAATCCACAAAAAAAAAAAAAAAAATACATATATATATATATATATTTTTTTTTTTTTTTTTATTATTATTATTTCAAATATGGTACGTAAAATATAAATAAAATGCAGCTAATTGTAGCTCATGATGTTTACGTCTCTCTGGTATAATAACTACATGAAATAAACGCTGTGCTGCAGTTAAAATTCTTCTTCTTTCCATGATAACTAACAGTTGTAGCACTACACATGAGCCCACCCACTGTCACTGATGATCTCCATGACCTCGCTGAGCTCTAGAAGAAGCCTTTTCACTGGCAATGGTGTTTTATCTAGGTCCAGTACAGGAGTCATTATTGTTCTTTGCTCCAGGAATTAAACACGTTCTTATGAAACTTAAGAGCCATCCAGGTTAGTGAGGAGAAAATAAAGGTATGGAACATATTATATATAGAAATGTATGTATAATACTAAAAGGTTAGAAGGTAGCAGTTACATTTAGTGATCATGGCTCCCACACTCCTGGGATTTTAAGTCCTACTTTACTCTATATACTGGCATATTTATTAAACCAAAAAAGCATTACTGAAACACTCTTGCAGATATAACAAACACAAATTGGGCTTCTACAATACTAGGGAAGGACTTTATAAAATAGTGAATCGGTTTGATTTTTTTGTTGTCTAAGGTGGGAAGTATTATCACACAGATTTTCTCTCAGACATTTATATATTTAAATGTTCATTAGGATTCAAAACTGAGGTCTGTAGTTTTTAGGTGCACAAAAGTCTCCTTGGCACTTATTTAACTAAATGGCTGGTAGGGTGCACCAAGCTCTTTCCAAAATATGAACACACTGCACATCCACTGCCAAGCTCTTGAATAAACCATGAAGAAGATAACCCAAGATCGGTCTAACAGAGATAAAACCCATTGGTGAATTAAGATAATTTACTTGAATCCTTTTAACACTTTGCTCTACCCCATATTTTAACTAGATTATATTTGCAAAAGTTTATGGGAAAAGCAAGAAACGAAAAAATAAATATGTCTTAGTATGTAGAACCTGTTATCTGCCACTACCCTAACCCAAACCCTAAACCATAACAATATAGTGTGAGGTAGCGCTGCGCGGTAGCAAACAGGTGTGTGCTGGGCAGATAACAGGCAAGGTCCAAAATTTTCAAGAGACCTGGAAATCAGGATTACTAAAAATCACACACATTAAACACACAATGTATTAAGTACGCCTATATACCTGCTTGTTAATGCAAATATCTAAGCCGGACAGTTTTGTGGGAGCAACTTAACGCATAAAAGCCTGCAGACATGGTCAAGAGATTTTGTTGTTGTTGTTCAAGACCAAACAGAATGGGGAAAATGTGATCTATGCGATTTTGACCGTGGAATGATTGTTTGTGGCAGATGGGGTGGTATGAATATCTCAGAAACTGTGATTCTCAGTAGTTTGCAAAGAGTGGTGCAGTAACTGGCAGCTCAGCTTACAACAGCATGCAGAAGAGCATCTCTGAATGCACAATATGTCAAACCATGACGTGGATGAGCTGCAGAATCAGAAGACCACCCTGAGCTCCCTTCATGTCAGCTAAGAACAAGAAATGAGGCTAAAGTGGGCACAGTCACCAAAACTGGACAGCTAAAAGATTGGAAAAAAACTTGTCTAATCTGCCAAATCTTGATTTCTGCTGCAACATGCCGATAGAAGGGTCAGAATATGGAGTAAACCACATGAATCCATGGATCCATAATGCCTTTAGTCCGTGGTGATGTGATGCAATGGTATGGAGAGTGTTTTTTGTCTTGGCACACTTTAGGCTTCTTATTACCAACTGAACATCATAAGTACCAGGCACTCACAAAGTGTTAAACATTGGGGTTTGTTACATGCAGCATGTAATAGTAACGTTAGGGTTTACATGGGATTTTTACATATACCCCTAATAAAACCTAATATTTTACCAACTTATGGACACATCATAGAGGGCAACAAGGCACCAAACTGTTTAAGAGCTAATATATATCATTTAGATGTAGTTTAAATCATGTGTGTTTTTGTAACAACAGGCAGTCTTTTCTGATAAACTTGAGAACTTCCAGATAGTTCTGTACTCCAGAATGAAACAAGTAATATTTGGTTAACTAAAACAATTAGGTTTTTAGAATCTCATCTCTGTAAAATGGAAAAGTGGAACACATGCTACAGCAAAAAAAGCAAGGGAAACAAAACATAAAAACAATAAAAAAGTAAAAAGCACATTCTTATATACCAGGGATCAAGAACGCTGGCCATCATTTCATATCACAGGCCAGGATTTCAGGGTTTCTACGGCAGGCCCAGATGAAGCAATCACTGCTTTAGTCATTCAGATTGATTCACCTGTGCCCAGCAGGAAAACTAAAACCATAGCCTGTGTAAGACTTAAAAAAATACTATATTTACATCTTTAATATCTTTAAGCACGCATACAATACTTTTCTCAAGCCTTAAAACCCTGTGCTCTGCACCAAGATGAATCATGGGCAAAGAAAACAAATAAGTGATATGCAAATCATTAAGAAACTAATATTTTAAATAATGAGGAAATTTAGACAACACATAAAATGTATTTTAAAGCTAAAAACTTTCATTACTATGGGTATTGCTGCAGATCACAGTAATATATTATAGTAATAAATAAATTTGATTTCCAAATATCTCAGAATCATTGAAACCCCTGCAAATAAGATTTGAACTGTATTTGATGGATGTATAAGAAAATGGTAAAAACTACTATGGAAGAAAATTCAGCCCCCAACCCCCAGTAGCACCATTCAGCCCCCCAGCAGCCCCATTCACAGTTCCGGATCCCCATTCACACCTCAGGATCCCCATTCAGCCCCAATCCCCAGCAGCCCAATTCACCCCCACAGCAGCACAATTCAGCCCTAACCCACCAGTAGCCCCATTCAGCCCCAAACCAGCACCATTCAGCCCCACAGCAGCACCATTCAGATCCCAACTCTCCAGCAGCCCCATTAATCCCCACAGCAGCACAATTTATCCCCTCCCAGCTGCCCCCCGTCCCCGGCTGTCTTATTCACCCCCAGCAGTCCCCTTCAGCCCCCAGCAGCACAATAAACCCCCAGTAACATCAGGCACCCCCAGCAGCCCCCTCCTCTTACTTGTTTAATGTGGTCATTAGTCAGAGGCTGGATATCCTTCCCCTGCCGGATCTTCATACTGCAGGGGAGAGGAATTCCTAATTAAGTCCTGTGCCCCTGCAGTTTGAAGATCCGGCAGGGGAAGGATATCCAGCCTCTGACTAATGAGACAACTGGACCAGGGACCATAGTGAACAAGTAAGAGGAGGGGGCTGCTGTGGGGGGTGAGTGATACTGCTGGGGGAGGAGGGGGCTCCTGGTGTCACACACGGCCCAGCTGAACAGAGGCAGCGGACCGGTGGTGGTTCGCGGTCTGGGGGTTGGTGACCCCTGGGCTAGAGGACCTGACAGTGAGGGGATGTGATACTTAAGTACGTCAAGAGAAAAAGGGACAGGTGCTGTGGAGTTTGGGATGGGCCCCACAAAGGTAACACGTTACCCACTTTACTAAAGCAAACTGGATTTTCAAACAAATTACTTTTAGCCAAATTTAAACACCGGTCTTTCCTGTCCCTCTAAATATCTGCTCAATTAATGTTTATAAAATCTACTTCTTTTTGAGTCATTTAACCGCGTCCGACTCTATGACCCCCCCAGCAGCACTCCAGGCACATCTGTCAGCCACGGCACGCCGACATCCGCACGCTGCAGAAAAGCAACTTGATAACGCTCTGCGCTCCAGTCTGCATCCAATCCTTTACAGAGCCCCCCATCTCATATTTACTGGACCCGCTTGGCAAGGTAAAGGTCTGACAGTGTGCCATATGAGCCAGGCATGGTGCGCATGTGTCACTAGGAGCATGTTACATTGCATGTTTATCATGTATGTAGTGATAAACATGCAATGCAACATGCTCCTAGTGACACATGCACACGACAGTGACATTATATACAATATGCTCCTAGTGACACATGCCAGTCCCACATGGCACACGGTTAGCCCCTTACCTTAGCCTTGGCAGCCTCCATCAAGCTGGTCCAGTAAATATGAGATGTGGCAAATAGGATGGAGCGCAGACAGTCAACAGAGCGCAGTTCTCAGCTCCTGAACGTTGCGCTGGTCTCCAGCGTGCGAAAGACGTGCCACCGTCAGCCACTGCCTCTCTGAGCTCTGTCAAGTTCATGTTAATTGCTTCAATAACCTCATCTATCAATCTCCATCTCTGCCTTCACCTTCTTCATGTGCCTTCAATCTTTCCCATCATCAGAGTCTTCTCTAGGGAATCTTGCCTTCTATGATATGGCCAAAATATCTGAGTTTCATCTTCATGATCAAACCCTCCACTGAACAGTTTGTCTTGATTTCTTGGATCTTCTTGCAGGCCAAGGAACTCTAAGAAGTATTCTCCAGCACCAAAATTCATAGGCATCAATTCTAAAACATTCTATCACTTTAAATTGGATATCAAACAAAACATACCACGATATGCAAAATACCCTTATTTTATACCTGTATCATCAGTCCAAACACAAATGCTGCATATTACTGGGAAATACATATTCAATAATCTCAATATTTGCAAGGAACAAGTCCGCAAGACTTAACCTTTCTTTAACCTAGCATTCCTATCTTATGTAGCAGATCAGACAGATTTCATTAGCCATGCTAGGCTTGCACACAGAAAGTAACTCTGCTGTAATATTGCTGTCGCTTTATTAAATGTATATGATGATTTGTTAGACATAGATAACTTTAGAAGTGCTTAAATATCCAATGATAAGTCAAACAACTGGCATGTGTTTCCATAAGGGAGCCGTGATAGAGCTGTATGGACCTCCAGAGGACAGCTAACGTCTCTGCCAAAATTACACTGCATATGGCTGGCCAATATGAGAGTACTTTAAAGGTATTTGGTGGAGCATGTTACAGTGGAGAAAATGTTTACAAAGCAGTCTCTAGCCCACATGCCAGCTGGCAAGCAAAATGCTTCTTTCCACTGTGTGACTCGCACTGACACTTAGTTCATCAGATATGGACCACAGCACAGAGCCTGGGAGGATGGACAAGGAGGCACTACAGATCCAGACCACTGGAAGCACGGGGAGGAAAGTCCTGAAGTGCCATCACATAATTGGCATTATCTTGTGGGCGTAGACCCCACATCAGCATGTTCATAATTTCTGCAATGAGGACGACTACCATAATTGTATAAAAACAGACTAGTTAAAATTAGATTAAATGCATATCTAAGTTTCCCACTTTGTCTCTTTCTCTAATCTAACTGCTGCTTATATCAGACTAGCGTCATGCCGGTCAAAAAATGACGGCAATAAAATTGTAAGGGAGGTAATGCTGTTTGCCACAGAGTATGTGTTTTGGTCATGTGAGATCCTTGTGGCTCATTGCGAGCCTGTGGTTTGGTTTAGTTGTTGTTATCATAGGCGCTTTTGCGCTTATTGTAAGGTCCGCAGTGATCTGGTTTTGTTGCTTATTGCAAGGCTCTCTCCTGGTGTAGTTTGTGTCCTATGAGCAGCGTTGGCGCTCCTTGTGGGTGGCGCGGTGAAGGGGTTTGTGGTTGTTTGCGCTAGTGTGGTGTTTTTTTTTTGTTTTGTGTCTATTTTTTTAATGCTAATTAATTAAATCATAAATTAATATACTTTACCTTTTTGTAATTACTATATGCAGCAAGGAATGTGCTGAAGAGCTAACAATCTGTTTTGATGTTCCTGCAACATACAATGTAGGTTTGCAGTGTTGTTGAGCTGAGGTGTGTCAGCAATGTGTGCAGTGTGTAGTGTAAATAGGCTGCGTGCGCGAGGGGAAACCGTTAGTGTAGCTGGGTACTTCCGCATTCTGTAAGTTAGTGTTGTAAAATGGCGGCAAATGTGTATGTGGTAGGCGGGTTTGTATGATGTAGCATCCTTGCTAATGGTGTATGTTGTAGGTCGTACGGGTTTTTGTAAAAACAGTATTTGCTTTGCGGTATTTTGCGGCTTTAGGGGTCGTGTAGTTTGGTTTTTTCGGCAGCCATTTTTTCTCTTGCTTAGGGGATTTTCGTGTGTGTAAACTTTTTAAATTTGACTGAAATCGAGGTTTAAGCTGTGTTGCAGAGGTCCTGGGTTTCCCTCCTTGCTGTGGGTATGGTTTTTATTTTATTTTTGTGTTCTTTAATGTTTGCCGCTGTGCGCATGTTGTCCGTTAAGGTCGTATTTTTGCGGGTCCGTAATGTTTTTTTCTAAGTCGCGTGGGTCGTCATTATTTTTTGTGTAAGCCCGCATTTTTTAATTTCTAAGTCCGGCGGCTCGTATTTTTTTGTGTAAGTCCGTAGTTAGTCATTGCGTTTTAGATGCTTTTTTTCAAAGTCCAGCTTGTGTGGTCGTTTGTAACCGGTTGTGAGGCGCCGTAGAGCCTCCACCTCCGCAAATGCATTTGCGGGCTGCAATGAGCTTGCTACGCGAGTTCGCAAGCGTTAGCATCAACCCATATTGCTGACAACTATATATGTGATACACACATCTGGGTGGAATCAGGATGTGGGATCACGAGGGGGAGAGGATCAAGAAGGGCAGAGAAAGGATTAGGAGGTGCTGGGGGCAATGTCTGAGCTCTTCCTTACTTCCTGTTCCTGGGTTAAAAACAGGACTAAAAAACCCATGATTCTTTGGAGCACAAACTGGCTTTAATGATTGATACAATATATTAGCTGCCTATGATTGGGCAAAACGAATTATGAATTTTATGCTAATTTTAGCAGGGATTTCAAGGGGTGTTTACTCACAAAAATCAACTGCTTGCAAACTCAAGAGGTTTAACATCAGCAAACATCAGGGTAAGTTTGTTAATTGTTTGTGTATTTTTTTCATGCCAAAAATGTTTTTATACACTATTGATACTCCTCTATTATATGCATTGATAACCCAGGAAACTTAGATATGCATTTAATTCCAAACATTTGTCTGCTGACAGGCCTTTTGTCATTTTTCTTCAAGAAATATAATACTCTATGCCAGTGGTTCCCAAAAAATTTTTTTGCCCCAATAGACCACTTTAAAGGGTCTGGGTAGACCATCTGAATACTGCTTATGGTCTCTGACATATAATGAATGTCCTCATTCTTAATTATAATATTGTGCTTTATTAGCATATACAGTGGAACCTCTATATACATCAAATCCAATATTAGTGACGTTTTTTAGGCAAACAATGCTCCTATGTTCATCCAAAACTCCAATATTAGTCACAACATTTTTAAAAAATAGACAGAAACAGACAACATTGGACAAGCTCTTTGCTAAATCGAGTGATAGTGAAATTGGAAGGTGACTCCCTCACCCCCACTAAACAATAATTCCCTTACTCCTCTTCTGCCATCATCACTCCTCAGTAAAGGTAAAAGTTCTGGTTACATTTGTATTTATTTATGTATCTGATTCGGGCTAGGAATGGATTATTCCAATTTTAATTAATTTATATATATATATATATATATATATATATATATATATATATATATATATATATTTATATTATTCCATTGTTTCTTGTCTCACCACTTTGAGTGATGTGCTTATATTTACCTATTGGATCATTTGTACTGAAAGAGGCCCTGGGATAAAGATGTGGATGAGATGATAAAGCACGTGCTGATAAGTACAGAGCAGTGCAGGATGGGAAGACATGCAGCACATTAACGAGTGCTGCTGGTACTGGAGAGCATCACGTTGCAGGAGGATTTTTACTATCCACTTTAAACACTGTCATTTCCCATCTGCTGTGGACAAGAGGCAAAGAGAGGCAGCAGAAGGCCAGACCTGCACAGACGGAAAGTTGTTATTTATTTAATTTTGTAATTCCTTTCCAGGCCAGAAATACATAGAAGATCCAAGAAAATCCAGGCTAAACCTCTTACTCACTCTGTAAACCAATGCAAAAGAATCTGAAGCTTCCTGGGAGCCCCAGCAACACTGACTGGTAAACAGAGAGCGGATCAGGGTGCCGATGGTGTAAAAGGTGCAGCCCCACACGCTGTACATTATTCTGTAGCATGAATTACATCGGCTGGCACTATATTCCAAATAGTGAGACAGCAAATAACGTCTGAAAAAGTACTGCACAATACTGCACAGTTCCTATTAGTAAAAGGCTACACTGATTCGAACTTTCCTGTTATCAGCCTGCCAGCAGTGGTAACCAGCGGCTACTAGGTGGCATGTCGTTTCTTCGCAGGGATTTCTTCAACTTCTTATTAGTGTAAGTGTTAGGTTTAAGGGTTGTGGTTAGGGTTAAATGTAACACTTATGCTAATAAGAAATTGAAGAATATCTTGGAGAACAATCGTCCTCGGGTTAGGAATTAGGTTTAGGGTTAGGGATTGGGGGTTAGTTTATGGTTAGGAGTTAGGTTTAAGGGTTGGGGTTATGGTTAAATCTAACCAACAATCCAATCCCCAACCTAACCCTAAACTAACCCCAAAATCCCTAAACAAACCTAACTCTGATCCCTAAACCTAACTCTAAACATAACCCCAATCCCTAAAACTAAACTCCTAACCCTAAACATAACCCCAATCCCTAACCCTAAACATAAAACCCAATCCCTAAACCTAACTCCTAACCCTTAAACATAAACCCCTAACCCTAAACCTAACTCCCAATCACTAACCCTGTGAACAAATGAAAGAAAGTCTTGGCAAGCTGCACTGCTGGATAACAGGAAAGATACATCTGGTCATATATTTAAAATGTACTATTCTGAAGAAATACACTTACAATGTTTTTAGAATGTAACAAAAAAATTATGCAACCTCTAAAAAATAATTTGTATGTAATAATGCTGAAAACTGGAATGTGGTAGCTTCAACTGCCAGTGCTTTGTCATAAACTAATGTGATTTCCTTTAGTTTTATAAGGACACATCTGAGAAAGCAGCAGCTGCCGAGACAGTCTGTGATTGGCTAGTACTATGGACCTTTACAGGCACTGGGTTGAAGTTTCCAGTGAGTAAAAAGAAAGCTTTTAAGCACTGTAAATAAAATGATGTTTAAATATGCAAATAAACTCTTACATAATATTTTATACATCCCTATCCCTTTTTGCTTTGGTTCCTAACAAGATAATAAGCCTAGGAGGAACCTTGTATTCTGACAACATCTCTCCAGTCCTGTTGAAAAAGAATGAATGTGAGTAGCCATTGGCAATACAACTGAATAGAAGAAGAAATGCCAGCAGGATATACCATCTAGACTACAACTAAATTAAATCCCCCATGACACAAGCGGAGGCAGCTAAACGTGAGGTTTTCTTAAAAAAATATTATTTTGTGCTTACGTAGTTACTAATATTCACAAATGTGGAGTATGTCCCAAACTACAGTAATACTTCACTGCAATGCCCAAGCAAGAGGAGCTACATTTCTTCAATGGGAACTTTCAATGCATAAAAAGAACGATTTACAATACCAATATTAAATTCATTTTCAAGGATTTGATTATCGTTTGTCTCCACCCGGATAAAGTCATGAAGGAGTCTGTTGGGGTTTGGGCTGATCTACAAGTCTACTGGATTTTAAGAACAATCAGAAGCAGTTTGAGTGCTGTAAAAGTTAACCCCTGCAGCATTTAAAAGCAATTATTCTGTAATTTTGATACAGGTGAGGTGTAAAGGTGGCAGATAAAGGGTTGTGGGAATCTAGGGATGTGTGTGTTTAATTAGTCAACATTAAAGCCATCTGTAAATAAAACGGTTTAAAATGAATGTTACCTGCCTGAGGTGCTGGGTCTGACACCACCTCCCTCTTGTCACGTGACTCACAAAGTTTGTTTGGAAGCAATTTAATTTATCAGTAGTTGTGACTTATCTCTCCCTATCCTAATATTGTGCTGCCATGCCGCCACTTGATATCATTAGTGATGTCAATTTTTTTCTGATTTTTCAAACAATAGTTAATTAACTAGATTAAAGTAATGCCTTAGTCACAACTCCTGAATAATTAAACAGCTTTGAGATAACTGCAATGGTTTCCAGGCAAACAATATGAGTCAGGTCATAGGAGGGAGGAGGAAACACACATTGCATGGAGTCATTCTTTACATATACAAATTTACTTTATTTAAAAATAAACACCCCGAGAGCTGCTCGCATAGGCTCAGTAGGTATGGGTTTTAATCTTTTACTAACCTTTAAGCCAACCGCAGCTCTAGAGAGCAGTGTCTGGCTTATAATGTTTCCTTGAGCAGCGGACGACACATGCCAAGATTCCTTCCTGCCCAAACTGCTATTACAGATTGATACAATGTATTGGCTGTCTGTGATTGGCCAAAACAAATTATGAATTTTATGGTCATTTTAGAAGGAATTTCTATGAGTGTTAACTCTGATAATAAACTCCTTGCAAACCCAAGAGATTTAGCCAAGTTCGGGGGAAAGTATAATAATCTTAATTTTTTTTGTTTTTAGACACTACTGATTCTCCACTATCAGATACACCTATGAAACTTAAATATGCTTTTAATATTCATTTTAAAACCACTTTGTTTTTCAGTATAATACACACCGAATTTGTACACATTAGGAACATGAGGAAAAATTACAATGTGTATTTGGACTATAAAACTGTGGGGTATTTTATGGACTTGTAATAACTTTTAAAGATATATTCTATAATATTGTACTGTGGATAATTTGAAGCAGGCAGCCTGTTATTTAGTGCCAAAACATGAAAAACTGTGTCAAATCTACAAGATACTAATTACCAATATCGAGATTAATTTTATTAGCACTGAATAAAATTGCGGTTTTCTTGTGTGAAATATTTTAACCTGGTGCCCTAGCAAAGATGAGAAATACAATGGTGTATAGATTTTTTTTTAAAACGGACATAAAAATTAGGCTTTGAGTTGCTTATTTGGTTTGTTTATCTGTTTCTAATTGTATAAAATGCTGCACCTTACCGAGACCCGAACAGATGTAATAAGATTACGGATATTATTGTAGGAAATCACATTATTTGCTCCTAAGTCTTTTATTCATCTTTATACAGTGCTGCCATCTGCTGGCAGCAGGACACAAGTATCGCTCATTAACCCGACTAATATAATTTCTTAATATTGTACTTTAACGAGGGATCATTATGTAAAAAGGATACAACACAAATCACATTATCATTTACTCTATTATAAGAAATATGATATAGGGAGATGGATTTTATTTATTTTTTTGCATCTAAAAGAGGGTATTTGTAAACGTGTCAGTGTGTTTATTGTTTTCAAATAATGGTCAAAGAGTAAACAGATTTAAATATTTAAAGGGCCACTTAATTCAGCACAATTTGGACCACATCACAGTAAAGATCTTCTAAAAGCATGTTGAAATACTTTTTGAATTTTTCACTGAGAAATAAAATCAGTGTTTATACGTGTTTCTGACTGCCTACTGCCAGACTCCCAAATGGGCCCTTAGGGTGGCTTTTCCTTTTAGCCAAGGAGCATTAATACAGTATATAATGTGGATTTTCTGTTTGAAATGCATAAAGAAATTGCGTTCCCCATTCCTTTAATAGATTGCCATAAAACTGCTGTTCTTGGCAAAGGAAAAATTGTCTGAGGTAGCTGAACTATAATTTACTTATATTTGCCATCTTTCTGCACAACCTATAGCACCTGAACTATAAACTCATAAGGGAAGAATCACTAAGTATTGCCGGGGTTGCACTACGTTCATCATGATAATCCCTAAGGGGAACAAAGTCCTTCATCCTAACTAAAAAAGTTGAAGGGAATAACATTTTAAATGTAAAAGTTACATTTAAATTGGCACTATTACACTCACACAAAAAGCGGCATGTGACATAAACCCACCTTTCATATATAATCTTCAGGGTTGACTGGTCAGGAACACCTTCTGTTTCCTCAAGGTATAGGATGAGCCATGATGTCCGATAAGGCCACTGCTCGGTCAGGTTTATCCATGAGGCCAATCTGTCCCAGTTGAACGTAATCTGGTTGGCTCTGAGTAACCTCCCTTCAAATACAAAACAGGAAAACACTTTCATACTGGGAATAACAGAGCAAAATAAGAAATAATATATATGTATATCATTTGTAAACTGATATTCTGTCCCCACAAAGTGATTGATAACCTGCACTTGTATTTTGTCATTATTATAGTTTCCATTAAAATTACCAAGTCTAGAAAAGCAAGTTTGTTATTTATTGTATTGCTAAGTAAAACGAATGCCAGCAATTCTTTGAAAACTGCATTTTTTTTTAAATGGTCTTAAGTCTCCCATCCTCCTCAGTCACCCTCTTAACACTTAATAGGAACATAATCAGCATCACTTCAGCAATAATTACTATATCTGGGACCCACCAGAAAGTTAAATGGCCTAAGTTCATAGGCAGTTGATAGAACATCTAATTTTGTCTGCTGTATTCAGACTCAGAGGGAGCCATGGTGGTCCAGTAGTTAGGACTTGGCGCTTTCACCACTGCGACTTGAGTTTGATTCCAGTTAGGGAACCAAGAGGTCACACCACCTTGAAGCCAAGCCTCGTTAGTACTTGGATGGGAGACCACCTAGGAATACCAGGCGCTGTATGTTGTGGTCCACTAGAGAGGGAACTGGAAAACCACTCCAGTATCTCTTATATGAAAACCAAGTGGATCAGCATGACCATGGACATCAATACATGCGTTGTGTGTTTTAAGGTCCGTGAGGCCAAAGAGTCGGAAACAACTGAACGACATATACAAAAATCCAACTCAGAATTCCTCAAATGAAGAGTCTGGCATCTACTTTTTCTTTGCATTGCTTATTTATGCATCCAGTTTACAGCACTGCAAAGATCAGAACCTTGATCGTCTTCCTAATTTACTTTCTTTGACTTTAGGTGGTTTTTTAGTGGGTTATACAATATTCTTTTTTAAATTACTACTTTGAGACAGAGCGGAGTTGAAGATAGGTCTGAGAGCAGTAATTTTACAAAGAATGTCCCCTACATTAGAAAGACACCCAGAACTGCCACAGTTAAGAGGTCACCATACATTAGCCAGGCAATCAGAACCGTCACAACTTGTCCTGATAACATGCAGTAAGTAGGTCACCATGCAGCTCCACTTGGGTGTATGACGTTACTCTTATCCTAAGTCAAAATAATGCCTCAAAAGCATATGCCATTCCACTGGCTACAGTCCAACCTTATAGCAGATACAGTTTGACACAGAGGTGCTCTATCTTATCACAACTCAATTAAGATACACCCCTCCCCACTCCCCCCATCTCTCCAAGTGGGCTCAGCACATCGCCTTCTGGTTTATCTTCTGAGTAACAGCCAAATGGATAATATTGTTGAAAGATACCATGGAAGCAGTTAAGTAAGAAAGTGAACTACAAAACTAAGATCATTCATTCTAGCAAACTAGGTTTTACATTTAGTCACATAGAATATGGAATACAGCTAGTAAATTAAAACCTTAAATGGATGCTATGACAATGATAACACTTAACATTGCAGATATAATGCTAATACAATACAGCTCCCCTGTGTTTCCTGATTATCATGTGTATTCCAGGTTGCCTAGTGCATTCCAGGTTGCCTTGGGTCTAAAATTGGCCATCTACTTGACTGTTCTGATTAATAACGATTAAAAAAAAATATCGAAACATCAGAACATCATGGTGTCATGGCAAGATTTTAAAACTTGTAATACCATCACATCGTTGTAGCAAATTAAGTCAGCATTTCCTACACTGCAATGAGTCTCCATAATGGTCCCCCTCAGTATGAAAACAGATCCTGAAAACTGAATGCTTAACAGGATGGGGGAGAAAAAGAAAAAAGGGGAGCTAATATTCATGCAAATATTATACAACTAGAAATAAATTACAGTAAGTGACAGTATGAATTGAATTTCATATGGAATGCAGTTCACCACAACAACCATTTAACTTATGGTAGGCAAAAGAGTGATAGAAGCCCTCCACCATACAGTAAATAAATAGTACATTAGTGTTCATATATGAATGTCTACAACAAGTTGAAGGGATATCTAAGTAAGTGAGCTGGAATAATACATTTCTGCACTTCATAGGCAAAAAGCAGCTTATGTGTATGGAGCACATCTCATAAAACATTTTATTTTTATTAATATCTAAAAATCCCTCTAATGATTTTGTTGACACCCCCAGGGGGTGTCTACACAACTTCCTGGTCCCCACCCAATCAGCAAGCAGCATCCGGGGAGCAATATTAACCCCCTGCTCTTGCTAGCTCAGCCAATCTCCTTGCAGCTTCCTGTCACATTAGGGATACACTTCATTCCCAGGCTCCTTTGCTACATATCCCAGATACACTAAATATCCCATGCTGCTTTGCACCACAGCCAATAGGAGAGAAGTGCTGTCAGCCTCCCAGTCACTGCTGGTATATGACTCATCCCTACTTCCTATCTATGCTATCTAGTGCTATGTCTCAAATCTTTAATCTAACCAGCTTGGCCAAAACAAATTGGAGGGGGTGTTAACCTTAATTTGAAACTGTCAGAAATGACCATAAAGTTAGCAAAATCTATTGTAAGTGTTTAAATGTTTGCTTTGGTATTTTTTCATGCAAACGATTTTTTCATACACTTCTGATTCTCCTCCATCAGATGCATTCATAATCAAGGAAACTTAGATATCCCTTTAAAAAAAAAATAAAAAAAAAATTATTTCCTGCTCAGAATTACAAGAAATAAAATAGCGAGCCCCGCGTTGAGCACCTTTGCGCTCCTTGCGAGCCCTGCGATAAGCGTCATTGCTAGCATCTCCCCACTGTCTAACCCCTCTGTCGGTTTCCCCCTCTCCCCCCCCCCCTGCATTTTTGCCCCCTGTACTCCCTCCCTGAGTCCCTTTCCACATTCTCCCTCCCCCTGTGTCTTTCTCCAATCTCTCCCTGATCAAGTCTTGCGTGGCTCCCGTTGAGTGCCTATCTATACTTTTTTCAAGTCTTGAATGCCTTGCGATGTGCTCCTAAGTGTTACTGCCATTGTCCTCGTTTTGAGCATTTTTCAAACAATTACAGATTTAAGGCCTCCGTTTTTTTTCTCGCTTAGCTGATTTTCGATCTCCTAAAAACAGCAATTAAACATCAAATGAGCTTGCAACCTCACTCACAGGCTTCCTGCCTCTCCCCCTGTGAGGTTGTAAGATATTTTTTTTTACGTAATTGGCTTCCGAGTTGAGTGCTTGAAAAAAAATTATGGCCATTAAAGTCATTTTTTTTTTTAAAGTGTTGCGTGCCTCGCTCTCATTGTGTCCCTGGCAATGAGCGGCAAAGGCTCTCATTGCCAGCCGTTTACAAAGTCTTGCAAGCCTTGCGCTGAACGCCTAAGGCTTATGGCCTTCTGCACTCATTGCCAGGCTGTTTCAAAGTCTTGCGGCCTAACGATGAGCAGTGGACCTGGCAATGAGCGCCTTTGGCGCTCATTGCCAGCCTTTTCCTAAGCCTTGCAGGCCTTGCGATGAGTGCCTTTGGCGCTCATTGAGAGGCTTGCAATGAGCACGTTCAGCCTTCATTGCAGCAAAGTCGTGCAGGCCTTGCGATGAGTGCCTTCATGATTTTTTACATAGCATGACCGACAATTCATATCTACCACAACTATATATATATATATATATATATATATATATACTAGCGACTTGCCCGTCAAAAATGACGGCAATAAAAACTAAAGCCTGGCAATGCTGTTTGCCACACAATGTAAGCCTCTCCCCCTCTACTTTACTGGCCTTGTGATGAGCGCCTTTGGCGCTCATCACAGGCCTTGCAATGAGCCCCTTTGGAGCTCATTGCGAGTCTCTCCCTCTGTCTACTTCCTCCCTCGTGTCTTATTTCCCCCCTCCTCTCCCTCCCTTGTGTCTCCTTCCACCTCGTCTACCTCCTTTGTATCTCCTGCCCCCCTGTGTTTTTACCTCCCTCTCCCTCCCGTGTCTCTAAACCCCTCCCCTGTGTCTCTTTCCCCCTTCTCCCTCCCATGCATCTCTTCCCCCCCTGTGTCTCCCCCAACCCTCCCCTGTGTGTCTTTCCCCCTCCCCCTGTGTCTGTTACGGCCTTCCTCGTGTCTCCATTTCCCTCCCTTGTGTATCTTCCCCCCTGCACTCTCTCCCCTGTGTCTCTTCCCCCTCCTCTCACTCCCCTGTGTCTCTCCCCCCTCCTCTTTCTGTGCCTCTTCCTCCCTGTCTCTTCCCCCTCACCCTCTGTGTCTCTCCCCACTGTGTCTTCCACCCTCTCCCTCTGTGCCTCTTCCCCCGCCTCTCTCTGTGTGTCTCGCCACTGTGTCTCTTTCCCCCTCTCTCTGTGCCTCTTTCTCCCTCTCTCTGTGCCTCTTTCCCCCTCTCTCTGTACCTCTTTCCCTCTGTGCCTCTTCCCCCCTCTCCCTCTGTGCCTCTTCCCCCCCTCTCCCTCTGTGCCTGTTCCCCCCTGGCCTGTGTCTCTTTCCCCCTGTGTCTGTTCCCCTCTTCCCCCCCCCCATTTCCCTCCCGTGTGTCTTTTCCCCCTTATCTACCTCCCCTCATCTACCTCCCCTGTGTCTCTTCCCCACTCTCCCTCTGTGCCTCTTCCCCACTCTCCCTCTGTGCCTCTTCCCCACTCTCCCTCTGTGCCGTGCCTCTCCCCCCCCCTCTTCCCCACTCTCCCTCTACCCCACTCTCCCTCTGTGCCTCTCCCCCCCTCTACCCCACTCTCCCTCTGTGCCTCTCCCCCCCTCTTCCCCACTCTCCCTCTACCCCACTCTCCCTCTGTGCCTCTCCCCCCCCTCTTCCCCACTCTCCCTCCCCTCTTCCCCACTCTCCCTCCCCTCTTCCCCACTCTCCCTCCCCTCTTCCCCACTCTCCCTCCCCTCTTCCCCACTCTCCCTCCCCTCTTCCCCACTCTCCCTCTACCCCCCCCCCCCTCTTCCCCACTCTTTCATCTGCTCTCGAAGCGCGGCTCGCGCCGCGCTCTGCGCAATGCGCAGCAGTTTATCATTGTCAAACTGCGATTCGTCTGAAGCGTGACGACGAATCGCAGTTAGACAATTATAATATGTGAGATATATATATATATATATATATATATATAAAACCATTTTAATCATGGCTCCCTTTAAGCATATGCCTGCTGTACTACACAGCTTTAAGCAAAGCCCAGGATGGATAATGCACAAGCCAGGAAACCTACCCACAGCTGTTTTGTGCTCTCATCAGTGTGCAGCTGGTTACTGGCTTGTGTAGTAGATTTTGTTGGGAGATAGTTTACCACAACAATCATTTAACTTATGGTGGGCAAAAGAGAAATAGAAGCCCTCCACCATACAGTAGTACATTTGTGTTCACATTTGAACGTCTAAAACAAGTTAAAAATGTAGAATGTAGATTTTATATATATATATATATATATATATATATATATATATATATATATATATATATATGTATGTATGTATGTATGTATGCATGTATGTATGTATATATATATATATATATATATATATATATATATTATATATATATATATATATATATATATAATGGTCAGTCCAGTTGCCCCCCCCCCCTTCCTCTGTGCCCTGTCTCTCCTCTTTGCCTTTGTACCCCTCATCCCTCCTGAATTCTATTAAATACTTTGATAGGTTTGGAGGTTTCTATCACATCTCCCCTCTCCCATCTGTCCTCTAAGATGCACATATTCACTCTCTGAGGTTATTATTATTATTGATTATTATTGTCTTTATTTATATTGCAGCAATATATTCCGTAGCGCTGTACAGGGGTTTAGTACATGGCAAAAAACAAATTTAACACCTTATAAAGAATGGAGGGCCCTGTTTTTGAGCATATAATCAAATGCACATAGTGCTTGTTTCCAAGACACTGACACACAACTGAAAACTCACAAACTTACAATCTAAGGGTTTAGGTGTGATACAAGAGGGTGACAAATGCAAGATGGCAGTGTGAAAGCAATTTGTTCAGTCAATTGGAGGTTTTAATGTAGTAAAGGAATACGAGAGATCCATTTCATTATTCGGTGTAATACAGATAAAATCTATGCAATGTACACGTGAAATTCTCAATGTGCTGTGGATTTCTTACCTGTCACGGAGACTATGTTTAATAATCTCCTCATCGTCTGGGGACTAATGTCACTAAACCAGTCTTCTGTTACCAATAGCTTGGTCAAGTCAAATGACATCTGGCGCGTCATGGTTCGCTGTATCTGTCTTCTTCTGTATGTATCCTGAACAGAGTGGAAACAAATCAATATATTTGCAACAACAACAACAACAAAAATAATAATAATAATCTCACATGACTACATTACTTTAGTAATGGAAATAGACCCTAAAAGGCCCACAGCTCTCAGAAATGCAATAAACACACACAGAAGTCTCATGGATAATTTCAAGCTTCAGCAAAGGTATCAAACTATTTTCCAATTAAAAGATATCTTTATGACTTTTCTCCTAATAATTATCTTTTTAGTCATATTCCAGATATTCAAACACATTGCTTGATCATTACAGTGACCCTAAATATGTTATTTTATGATATAGGGACGTGCTTTGCTCCTCTAGAGAACAGGGGCCATCATGGAAGCTTCAGATTACTACTTTATGCCACCACTGGTCTGACAGTCCATGTTATGACCAGGTTCTGACATTTGGTTCAATAAACTGCATAATGGGAATTGATAGCCGGTTATGCAAACAGGTAGCAATAAATAAAACATTTTAAGATAAATACATATAATTAAACTGATGTGCTAGGTCTACTGGTGGAACATATTATGTATTTAAGTAATAAAATGCTGTATAGGCAACAGATGCAGAAACATTTTGAGTTTCAAGAAAATGTACATCGTTAAAAATATGTTCTTTAAGATTGTGGATAATATTTTGTATTCCACATGAAATTCAAGATCAGCTTCTTAAAAATCTACTTCAAGTGAAGTGATCGTCAGTTTTTACAATTCATATATTATTAGTTGCATTTCATCCTAATTTGTGCCATGCTAGATCACTAGCTTCTTTTTCATGACTGACGATATTATATTTGAAAGAAAGCTTGTGATATTTTTGAGATACCTACAATAGTAATGTCACATGCTAAAGCCAGTTCACTTAATAATAGACCCAACGTATCATAAGATTATAAGCTAAATAAGAACTTTGAAGGAAACATGATCTTAACCACAGTAAATTCAATTTCACATAGTTCTCTTTTAAAAAGGACAAAAATTAACCATTTATTTTCATAATGCACATAAAAAGCTATTGCTTTCCAACTTTCCTTTAAATCTAAACTCCTGAAAAAAATGTGTGTATATATATATATATATATATATATATATATATATATATATATATATATATATATATATATATATATATATATATATATAGTAAATGTTATGCCTTTATGACTGCTAGGCTCCACTTTTTGTCATCATCAAGTTTCAAAACAGGCTTGACAGTGACACCTAGTGGCAATTCTCTCTAACTGCTGCTGATTACACAAAAGAGGGGGAAACTCCTAAAATAGCCAGAATCCAAGACATATTTTTAAGATGCCAGCTACAGTTTTTAACAGCTACAAGAAGGCAGAAGGAGGTATCTACTTGTGTATTGTACTAACTTTATTAAAGGCCATTTCCCCATAAGATTACTAAAATAAAAGGTTCCTGTATACTTTAAACAACAAGAAAAATACTATATATACACATAGGTGAATATTATTTTGCACCATAAAATCTGCACATCAAAAAAGCAGCTATTTTGAAAATGCATGATGGGTAGTAGTGTCTTCTAGCCAAATTCAAGACACTACCAGCACCAAATATGGAAAGTAATGGGACTAATCTTTATCAGCTTAACATGGTTAAAGCTACCAGATATGAGTCGTGAGTAAAATGTCATGTCATCTATATATGTGCGATTTGTCCTCTGCTATACTAAAATGAAATGTAAAGTGACCGTCAAATCAATTAGCTGGATCTGCTGACTACTTGTACATTTACAAATGAATGATAATGGCTCCCTCATATTCTGAATCTTTCAACAGGTAAGTAGGAGAAGGAGCAAATAATTCCACCTGTTTGGTTTGATAATGTACAATTTTCAACTATTTATTATTATTCATGTCTTGGAAATATATTCAATTGAACCTTTAACTATTAACCTTCTACTAACCTTTACCCAATTTCTAAATGTAAAGGTTGGACATGCAGTGAATAGGCCGTAGTGCGGATTAGGTTCCCACTTACACGTCTGTTAAGGGCGGTCTTGCTGCCAAGTTTGGCAGCATCTGCAAGGCTTTGCTGGGAAACCCTCCTGTCTAGCTCTTCATGTGCACCTTGTGGGAAAAGACATAGAAGAATTACATTATGACTACCTGTGTGGCACAGTTGCACAGGCACTTCTGCAAAATGTACTGTAGGTCACTTGTTTCACGCTCCAGTCCTATGAACACATTCAGGATATTCCTTTGTGATTTCTGGCAAAATTATAGAGCAGCTAATTAACCCAGTGATCAAACATGAATATTCTACTGGCATGTCCTGAAGATGGTAACCAAACCTATTGGTAATAGAGATAATAATGCTACATGATGCTAATCTGCACTCCTGAAGAAGCCCTATATTGGGTGAAACACTTAAAGACATTTCCACAGTGATTACTACCATGTCCCAACTATGTAACAATGCTAAAATATAACACTTTAAACAATCTTGTGTTCAAACACCGATCCAAGCAACTGCTCCTTATAATAGATGTTGCTACAAATTTGAATACCAAGGGACTGAAAAAGCTGCAATATTTCTCCTTAAGAAATTTGAATGATTAAGATCAAAATGGCCTCACCAGCATTCTCAGAGCATGGCACGTCTCCATTTGTTGTTGCAGCCACACACAGCCTCTTGGCATTGCCGAGGCCCCGGCTGTTCAGGAACACCGGCAGGTGGACGATATTGCGCATGTAATCGTGCCCATTAATGTTGGAATCTCGCAGGACGCTGTTGAGATTCTGGTTTATTGCTTTAATAATAATGTGAGGATCACTTGCAAATATAGCAATGAAGGGGCCCTTGGAAAACAGGATCCGTACCTTAAAGAAACAAAAAAAGAAGAAAAACGCTAAAAATAAGGTTGATGATTTTGTTTTACTTTTAATGACAGAAGAATAAGAACAACAGATAAACACAATATGAAATTCTTAAAATAATTAGTTTTGCACTATTCTGGATGGAAATTAATATGCTTTTCCCATTTCTTACCTGGTTTATACCACACTATAATTACCTTTTATATGATAAATACTGATCATTTTAACAGTTTAAAGTGGGAAGGCATCCTCTGTCCTCGAGATCCAAATACAGGCCAGGGTTTCCCAGCTGTTAGTCACTGGCCTATACTTTCTGACCGATCCATCTATGTACATGAGGGAACTACTGAAATCTTGGCCTGTGTCCTGTACTCCAGGAGGGCACTTCCCATAAGCTGCTAGTTGCAGAATATGGTAATAAACTGAATGCTTTCTGAGGGTCGCAGAAAATGTATTTACTCTTGGCAAACTTTATTTTAGGAAAGTTTAAAAATGTACATAAACGTTATGTGATGTCTTTATATGCTGCTGGTGAAACTGACAAGTATGGTGACCTTATAATCTGTTCGGCTCAAAATAATAGCTATTGAATAATAGTTCAGAATTCTGATGATTATGCCTGCTTATGCAAAATGTCAATCACATATTATAATTGTCAAACTGCGAGATGTTGTCACGTTTTGCGTTGTGCGTACGACTTAGGCGATGAGCGCCAAAGGTACTCATCGACCTGCGAGCCTCTGAAACACATGGGACAGGCAGAAAGGAGCACCAAAGGCACACAGCACGGGGGGACAGCCAGGACATCTGGGAGGGAGGTTGCATGCAAATTTAAGCCGAGTTTGCTGAATTTCGGCACTCGAAAATCTAATTCGCGAGAAAAAAAATGGCAGACAAAAAAAAATGGAAACACAGCTACACGACCACAAACCGCCCAAAACACTGTCACCTGAGTACAACTTTTACCCAGGAACATACAAGGTACAAAATACACTATACCGCGCAACACACACACAAACAACGCCATTTTCCAACACTAACTTGCAACTAATAACATTACGAATCTAAAAGGGCGCTTTACACAACTAAACCAACGGTTTGCCCTCGCGCACGCAGCATATTTATACTGCACAATTGGGACATTGATGACACTTTCTCCTCAGGGCAGCAACAGTCCAAATGTACGTTGTGTGCTGCAGGAAAATGAAAAGCGATTGTTAGCTCTTCAGGCTATTGATTGCTGGATATATTAATTAGAAGAAGGTAAAGTATATTAAATCATTAAGTAAATAATAAATTGATTATTATTTTTAAAAATATAGACATATGTATCTGTCTTTGTGTTGAGCGCCGAAGGTGCTCAGAGGAGCAAAAGTACACCAGAGGAGAGGCTCGCAATGAGCGCCAAAGGTCCTCAGAGTAGAAAAAGCTTGACATTGTGTGGCAAACAGCATTGCCATGGCTTCAAATTTTATTGCTCTGTCATTTCTCACGGGCAAGTCGCTAGTCTTTATTATATATACTAGCGAATTGCCTGTCAAAAAATGACGGCAATGAAATTGTAAGTGAGCTAATGCTGTTTGGTGTTTAATAATGAAATAAATAATAGATTAATAAATGAATATACTTTACCTATTTTGAAGCATTGTGTTGAAGTGCTGACAATCTGTTTTGATGTTGCTTGAGCATTAGTGGTGTGGAGCTGCTGTGTAAGCGTGATGAATGTGTGCAGTGTAATAGTGTGCGTGCGCGAGACAAAACCGTTAGCGTAGCTGTGTACTTCCGCATTAAAATGGCGGCAAATGTGTGGTATGCGTCTGTAGCGGAATATCCATAGGTGTTTTGCGTGTTTAGAGTGCTGTAACCTCGTTTTCGTTTTGTTCGGTGGCCATTTTTTCTCTCGCTTAGAGAATTTTTTGGTGTCTAAACTCTTTTATTTTGAGTTAAATGAAGGTGTAACTTCATTTTTTGAGGTCCTGTATGCTCACTCTTGCTGTAGGTAAGCTTTTTATGTATTTGTTGTGTGTATTTATTGTGTTTTTCCTCTTTTCATGTCCGCGGGTTGCGTCCGATTCTTGCGAGTCCGTAATGGGTGTTAACGTGTCTCGTATTTTGTTTGCGTTGCGATGTAAAGTTTGCGAGGGCCGCAGTCGCTTTGCGGGGGCCGCAGGCTCGCAAGCATGAGCAACGGCTCGAGCTGGCTCGCATGCTCACAACTATATATGTGATATTATTTATTAGTATATATTTGTCATAACATATTTACTAGAACTCACTATCAATGGTACTTGCCAGTCATTATCACAAGGATTTAGTATTTAACGATGGATTAAAGCGTTCTCTCTTTAATTCTGAGTACCTACTAGCTAAGTAAATGCATTGGAACAGCCTTTTCATTCTATTATAACATATACCGATCATGTGCTTACCCATCCGAAGTTTAGCTACAGCCCATTGTGGTTCATTAAGACTTATCTGTCATTCACTACTGTGGTAGCTGTGAACTCAAATCAGTGTCAGAATGTTCCTTTAATTAAAGACATATTTAAGTTTCATGGATTACGAATGCATCTGCTAAATCAGCAGTGTATGAAAATATTTTTTTGGCATGAAAAAAAATACCGAAATAAGCATTATTAAACGTACCCTAAGTTTGCTAAATGTCTTGAGCTTGCCAGCAGGTGAGTTAACACCCCTGGGAATCCCTGCTAAAATTACCATAAAATTCATAATATGTTTTGGCCAATCACAAACAGCTTAATACATTGTATAAATCTGTGATGGCAGTTTGTGTAGCAAGGAATTATGGGATGTGTAGTCACCTGCACAAGGAAGGATGGACGAGTCACTGATCTACAGATCTCTGTACTGCTGTTGGCTTTAAAGTTAGTATAGGGTTAAGAATCATACCCAAACAAAGTGTTTCTGGTACTTTCTGTTCTTATGTATGGAAGCTCTTGGGGTGTGGAAAACAAATTTTATTTTTCAATAAAATAAATCTGTATGTGTATAGAATGACTCAATGTAATGTGCGTTACTGATATAAGCAGCATGTGTTAGAGAAAGGTAAACACTTTGATATATACCTTTAACACTTCTCATAATGTGCCTTTTAAAATAAGATTAACACATGCAGATGGTCTTGTATACCAGCTCTTTTTATCCCGTAGATGTGATGGACATTGGCTCTTTAACTGGGTACACCTACCATACCAGTCACACAATCAAGTTGTTAAATTATTATTATGATTATTATTTAAATGGTGTATTCATTTTGTATCTCTGAAGACTGGATACTTAATGTAGTTAGTCCATGACGGTAATAATTTTGACGTATAAACGTAACATGTATTGGAAGGTTATTCTGTCCTTAACCCGGTGGGATGTGGTCATAATGGTATCACACAGTATGGTTATTTAATGCATACCAATGTGCCAGAGAATATAGTGTCAAAGCTTCCATAGAGAAAGCCTCTACAGATGTACTTGAACGGCTCATCTCCATGTTTGCAGTTTCATTAGGTGCTCTGTCACTCCGTATGACAGCCCTCTGGGCACAAATCACAAACTAGTTGTAAAACCACTTGCAATCAGCTATCATTTGAGAAATAACGGTCATGTAGATCATTTGCACAATTTCCAATACTGTTAATGACGCCAGTAAAACGGCTACAAAACAGCAGTGCTAGAGCATCCCTAGCAACAGGACTGTGCAGGGTTTCAGAGTCTGTAATTAAAAGGCAATGCAACTACAAACTGTTCAGTGGCATCATTTGTTACCTATAATGCTTCCACATAATTTTATTCTCATTTAATTTCATTGCTAAGCTTTTTCTGTTTTTAGGATTTACCAACCGTGAAGGGTCACATAACTATTGAAGAGTTAGAGATTTTTATATGGCCAGCAGGTAAAAAGTGGATTTATTACCTGAAGTTAATACTATCCATTATTGCACAACAACAACAACCATATCTCTAGAGTAATCTTCACATTGTTATTGTTTAGTCTTTCAGTAGTGTCCAGCTCTCTGTGACCCTATGGACCGCATGCCAGGCACATCTGCCTCTGCCCCCCTGAGCTGCATCAAGCTCTACTGATTTATTTATTGGCAGTTTTTGCCAACACAATTCAAAGGCGTCAATTCTACGTCTCTCAGCGTTTTTTTTATTGTCCAGCTCTCACATCCGTATGTTACTACTGGGAATACCATAGTACGAACTATGCCGACCTTTGTTGATAGCGAAACATCTTTACTTTTTAATACCTTGCCCAGACATGCCATAGCTTTCCCCCTTCAGAAGCAAATGTATTTTAAATTTCATGACTACAGTCACCATCTAACAAGAAAATAAAATCTGTCACCGCCTCCACCTCTTCCCCGACTATTTATCAGGAACCGACATGCCATGATATTCATCTTTTTAACGTTGAGCAGCAGGCCAACTTTTGCATTCTCTTCTTTCTCCCTCATCAATAAGTCCTTTAGTTCCTCCTCACTTTCAGCCATCAGAGTAGTATCATCAGCGTTCACATTATTCATTAGTAAATATGTCTGTGTATAACTAACACTGGGTGACCATAACTGTTATTGTGAGGTCGCTGCTAGGAATTCTACCCCACACTGCTGAAAAAGACACTGATGGGAATAATCATCTATATCGCGGATAAGAAGTGTCCTCCATTTTGCATCTAGGCAATATCAACCAATAGACATTTTGTAGGCCATATCTTTGTGTTGTGCAATATACTAATTGGAAGCACATTATTATTGATTAGTGTGTGACATGGGACAATACCCAAAAAGGCTATGACAATACCGGAGTTCAATATGGGTTAAATATGGGGACACGTTTTATTGATAGACAATATGGCTAGTTATTAGTAATCAAAATAAAAAAATAGGATTTAAAAAGCAGAGCAGAGATTTAAACCCTAGCACTGCCATTTCACCGTTACTCGCATTTACCATTAAACTTTGCATCTACATGCTTTTCAATGGATGAAAAAGAGAAATATATATCGAACATATAGCTAATTCTGGAAATACAATGTTTCCTTATTCAAGCTGCAGAGCTTATAAAATAAAGTGTTAATTTCAATGACTTCAGAAAGAAATTGATTAATTGTATACAGTAAAATGTATAATTTTTTTAAGTTATTTTTTTTTTTGTCTCTGTAGGAAAGGCAGATTATAGGAGTGAGAACTTGTTTTTAAGAGCATTGTGTAAATTCTTAAGGAAACCCATACCGTGTCCAGCATATGAAGAACCTTATCCTGCTCGCAGGCGTCCAGACCATCGATAATCACCACCAGCCGGGTTTGGTTTTGTGTGAAGCTATCAATGGTTTTCGCCATTTTAGCCATCAGTTCCACTTCACATTTCAGCACCTAGGATTTGGAAGAATAACAACTATTTGTAATGTTGGCTCATCACAGTTTCCTACGGCATTCCCCAAAAAATTACTTTTGCAGCAAAAGTACTTAAAATGTCTAAATTGGGACATGTTGTTCATTACTCAACAGGGATATCAAATAAATATTTGATTCCCAGAAATGGAAAATCTCTCTATATTTTATAGTACTTATTTCAACAGAGACCAGCAATGACTGCTTTAAAGAATAATTTTAGTCCTAGTTGGGTTCCCTGGTAGCCCAGTGATTAGGATACAGGTGCTTTCACCACAGCATCCTGGGTTCAAATTCAGCCAGGGAACCAAGTGTTCACGCTGGTCAGTACTTGGATGAGAGACCACCTGGGAATTCCAAGAGCTGTATGCGGTGTCCCACTGGCGAAGGAACTGGCAACCCACTCCAGTATCTGAGCAATGCTATTTACATTTCTTTAGATTTATAATACACTTTTGAAAAAGCTACATTTGATTATTGGCAAAATGGTTGTGTGTTTATATATATCATATTCTATGCTTTGCTTAAAGTTGTGTAATACAGCAGGCATATGGAGCCATGTATAAAATGGTGTATTGGATTTAGGAGTAAAATACATTGTATCTAAAATTGCATGCCCCCATATATTTAAACTTTCCAATGGGCTTACAAATATACTTTTTATTTATATATATATATATATATATATATATATATATATATATATATATATATATATATATATATATATATATATATATATATATATATATCCAGTAATCTAGATAAATAATCAAAGTATTGCAGTATATAGTGATTAAAGGGCCACTTAATGCATTACAGTTTTGTACCACATTACAGTAAATATCGCCTAAAAGCATGTTGAAATACTTTTTGAATATTTGAAATACATGCATTTTTCTCTGAGAATTCAATAAAAGGAAAATCCATGTTTACACGAGTCACTGACATGCCCAGCTCTGTGTAATGAGCAAAATAATAATCAGTATTAACCCTCAGCAGATTAATCTGCACAGAGCATGGGATGTTGGAAACACCTAAATAGGTCAGGTATGGTTTAACTTTTGAGAGCAGTTTTTCCCTGAACTTAGGAATGCAATCAATTTCCTCACCACGCGCTATAAAATCCACCAGTTAGGTTGCTGCTGATGTGCTTTAAAAGATGGCTGGTGGCATTGTATGCAGAGGAAGTTTCGCTATGCTACAATGGAAACTACAAGTGCTTGCAACAGAACTAAAAGGATACAACTTCCACAAAAGAAGCAGCTCAGTAAAAGAAAATTGGAAAAAAAAGGAAAGAGTAAATGTCGATAAAAAAAAAGGGTTCAAAGCTGGGCTTTCCTTAGTTAGTGTTTACATTTAAAAAAATGGAAAGTAAAAACAGACTTATTTGATATTAAAAGCAGTACTGCAGGTCAAGGATGGTAGTAAGATCCTTGGTTGCATTTCATTCCTAGCTGGCCACAGTTATAAAGTCTGGGGGTTGGATGCCGTTTTAATTTTGTTACCTTACTAAGAAACATGTTTTGCCCATTATAAACACTAATTCTTTATAAATTATTAAAAAAATATATGCAAATTAACAAATGCTTTATTACATGGCGTTTTTACCTTCATAAACCCTTCACTCTTCAACTTGTGCATTTTAGAAGCTGCACTATGGAGTCGCTTCCTCTGCGAATTCAGTATGGAATCCATCACTTGCCACCATGTGCGGCAGTTCAGTATGAACACCAGGCCCACCACACACGCCACGGCTATGAGGATGGCATTCACAGTCATATTCTTTGCATCCACTTTGAATATAGCCAGCAAGATCACACCAGCAAAGATACAGGACATAATAAAGATGAAGATCACAAAGGAGGGGAGGCAACAGGTCTTCTTCCATTTCTTTTTTCCTTCAAAAATAATACATTTGATAAGTTGTTGTTAATGCTTGTTGCTTAAAACAGATTTTCAGTATCAGTGTGCATCTTACTGTTTTTTCTAAGGGTCTAACCACACTGCTCCTCATACATTCATCAGCTGGTTTAACAAAGCAAGGTCCACTGAAGTCTACGAACTTTCCTTGTTAATAAACATGATGATACATTAATAAGGAGGATGTAGATCTGCTCTGGAATGGAACACATTTTTTTTTAATTAGATAGTGATCCTGGAGAGTATTGCATCCAGTGTATGTGTACGTGTTTGTACCATTGCATTTGATTATATCCCAGTTTTACTTTATCTAATTTTTAACCACTTCTCATCAACATCTAAATTAAGAGCTCTCCAACCATCGCATAGTAAGATTTAATTATTGATTTAGATTGCATATGGTGTCTACCTTCTACCACTATGAAATCTACCACTAGATCCACCTAATTGCCAATCATTTGATTAGTTTTATTATCAGATGGACTGCACTATTTCCAATGATTTCTTATAAAGACTGAATTTTACACAAATGTATCATAATGTATCTTCATGTAAGGTGTATAAATGCAGCCTCCACCTTAGCAGACTTTACTTCATGTTTGCCATGATGAGTACCAATGTTGACGTTTAAGCATTGCCGTTTTTTTTGTGTGCAAAAGAAACAGGTGTAAAAAATATAAAAAGGATATTCTTCTATGCAATACAATATCCATTTAAAAGCTGCCACAGTCAAACCCACAGGTGTTTTCCTGCTTCAGCTAGCTTTGAATCCCTCTCCAACACTAACTGCAGTTTACTTTTACATTTCAAATGTTGGCATCTGCAAGGTATTTACATTTGGTAAAACATTAAGAAAACACCATCACCCAAAAGAGACATTTCCACAAACCTTGTGTTTCTTCTGTCTTGAACACTCGGAAGAGCCGTGTTGCTAGAAATCCAAACTCTCTTTCACAATCATCAGAGAGTGTGGCTATCATTTCTGCCATCGATGTTTCTCCCCCAATGCTAGAAAGTCGGTTGTAATCTGTGAACAGGAACCTGCAAATGCAGATGAAAAAAACCCGAAATAAATTAAGTTCATTCAATTAAAGGGAAAAAAAAGACAATCTTGAGAATTTTAAGAAAATGGCAACACTGTGGCTATTTTCTCAAGACTATAGTTTAAATTATTCCACAAATATCCAAACACATGAATCACCAATTCAGTCATAAGAAGCAAACAATGTTTGTTAATCTCTTTGCTAGTTTAAATGAGCCAGAATATCACTCCTTAAATTCCCAAATATTAAAAATGCAGTGGAGAAATATAATTTTAAATGTCCCGTATAACAATATTAAACGGCTTAAAAGGGACACCACAAAGATTATTTAGATTTATTTTAATTGATCTTGAAAGCTGCCATTTTTATACAGAAATTACTCTTCAAGATCCTCCATACTTCTTGGTTGAATCAGATTATGACAGAGGCTTAAACTTGTATAAACCTCTGAGATTACCATGATCCAATCAATCGTGCTTGTTCTTTCTGCTAACCTTCCCCAACTGCAAGATTGAATTAATCTCAGATAAGGAATCAAAACCCAGACATGAGAATCTTGAATAGTAACTTCCTAATATTTGCAACTCTCAAGGTCACTTATCCAATGATAATTTAATGTTTTTAATGTATAGACAACTGCAAATACCAAAAGGTGATTTTTCTCATTTGTACCATGATTTGTGATTTTGTTATGTCCCTTTAATAAACCTATGAATTAATTTAAATTATGTTAAATATTTAGCATTTATGATTTGCATACAGTGGGGGGGGGGGGGGGGGGGGTATTTGATCCCCTGATGATTTTGAAATGATCAGTCTATAATGCTAATGCTAGGTGTATTTTAACAGTAAGAGATAGAATAACAAAAAAACAAAAACAAGAAAAACGCATGTCAAAAAAGTTAGAAATTGATTTGCAGGTCAATGAGGGAAATAAGTATTTGACCCCTTCGACTTAGTACTTGGTGGCAAAACCATTGTTGGTAATCACAGACGTCAGACGTTTCTTGTAGTTGGCCACTAGGTTTGCACACACCTAAGTTATTAAGGTTTCGAGGCTGATGTCTGGCAATGCGAACCTTCAGCTCTCTCCACAGATTTCCTATGGGATTAAGGTCTGGAGACTGGCTAGGCCACTCCAGGATCTTAATGTGCTTATTCTTGAGCCACTCCTTTGTTGCCTTGGCTGTTTGTTTTGGGTCATTGTCATGCTGGGATACCCATCCACGACTCATTTTCAATGCCCTGGCTGAAGGAAGAAGGTTCTTACCCAATACTTGACGGTACCTTGCCCCGTCCATCATCCCTTTGATGTGGTGCAGTTGTCCTGCCCCGTTAGCAGAAAAACACCCCCAAAGCATAATGTTTGCACCTCCATATTTGACGGTGGGGATGGTGTACTTTGGGTTATAGGCAGCATTCCTCCTCCAAACACGGCAAGTGGAGTTGATGCCAAAGAGCTTGATTTTGGTCTCATCTGACCACAACACTTTCACCCAGTTCTCGTCTGAATCATTCAGATGTTCATTGGGAAACTGCAGACGGGCCTGTACATGTGCTTTGTTGAGCAAGGGGCCTTGCAGGCGCTGCAGGATTTCAGTACTTCACAGCGTAGTGTGTTGCCAATTGTTTTCTTGGTGACTATGGTCACAGCTGCCTTGAGAACTTTAACAAGATCCTCCAGTGTAGTTCTGGGCTGATTCCTGACCGTTCTCATGATCATTGAAACCCCCCCAAGGTGAAATCTTGCATGGAGCATCAGACCGAGGGAGACTGGCAGTTATTTTGTGTTTCTTCCATTTGCGAATAATCTCACCAACTGTTGTCACTCTCTCACCAAGCTGCTTGGCGATGGTCTTGTAGCCCATTCCAGCCTTATGTAGGTCTACAATCTTGTCCCTGACATTCTTGGACAGCTCTTTGGTCTTGGACATGATGGAGAGTTTGGAATCTCATTGATTGATTGTTTGCTATCGTGGACAGGTGTCTTTTATACAAGTAAAAATCTGAGATTAGGAGCACTCCCTGTAAGAGAGTGCTCCTAATTTCAGCTCATTATCTGTATAAAAACACCTGGTAGCAAGAAATCTTGCTGATTGATAGGGGATCAAATACTTATTTCCCTCACTTGATCTGCAAATCAATTTATAACTTTTTTGACATTTCTTTTTTTTTTTTTTGTTATTCTGTCTATCACTGTTAAAATACACCTACCTTTAAAATTGCCACTCACAATCTTCTCCTTATTAGTATTCAGTTGTCTCACCTGACAGGCAAAGCTTTAGTTGTTTGCTCAGGAAGCTCTGGTGGATTTACAAACATCAGCTTCAAGAGAAGTTCAAGGTAACCAATGTGTCTTGCCAATCTAGTGCTCAACACCCAGGCCCAGTTCCAACTTTCGCCCTCTTGTCTTCCCCCAAAGTAGACCGCAGCTGCAGAAAAAAAATGTACATTTTAAAAATAGTGCAATTAAGCAGTACTGGCACCCAATTACATTTTCTTTGTTGCTAAGTTTCCATTTTACTCCTACTATCAATCTCTTCCATAATATTATTGTCTTGGGCATTATAATGAATTGGGACTTTAAGGACCTGCGTAGGGTTTAATTTGTTTATTTAGTAACTGATTAGTAAGAAAAACTCATAACTTAAAAAAAAAAAAAAAAGTATCTGTGTGGATTTTAAAACGTTTCTTGATATGAGTATTCTAGCTTCCAGCAGATGTGCATCTCTCCACCCACCTTTAGATATTCAGGAGGTGAAAGAGCGTATGCTCAGTAGGCTAATTTATTTCTGACCTGTATAGTTTTGCATGTCATATACAATGCAAGGAAGGAGGCAGATAAACATTATTATAAGGACAACAAACAAAAGTCAGGGTAGTCCTCCCAGGAAGGTCCTCGCCCACGCTCGGTTTACATAAGTGGTGGAGAGAAGCAGATCTGCAGACATCCAAAACATAAAAACTTCCCTAGTACGTTTTTTTAAAAGCTTCATTGAATTTATTTTCTTCCAACAGTGATTTTGTTGCTAAACAGTAACAAAATAAACAACTGAAAGAACCACTTCAAGAGTGAAGGCACTGGTTTGTGAAACGTGACAAATTAACACCACTAACAGCTGTGTAAGCTATAAACATAAAATGATTATTTATTTAAAAATCAGGATGTGTTTATTTATCCATCAGTGGAGGGAGGAGTGGAGGAGGAGGAGAAAAGAAGGAGATGCCAATAAGACTGCTAAATAAATGGATATGATTAAGATTGACACCACAGCCCCTTGCCCTTTCCTGGAGAGTTGTGGTTGCATTTCCCAATGCAAACTGTCTGTCAGTCAAGAAAATGCCCCATCACAGTCACAACGTCAACCAACATCTCATGGATGCCTCCAAAGACCAGAAGCAGTGTAATAATGTTTATTACACAGTGGTCCTTTATGTTCTGGGAGACCTCCTACCTTAGGAGACCAGACTTCCACGATGTAATCAAGAACAATCTCCCTCTAGAGTGGACGAAGAGCATCTACTTCTCACAAAATATATGATGTCATTTAAACCTTAATTTAAAGAAGAATTTAAACACTAATGCATTATTATTAATCAAACGGGGCATGCTCCTGTAGTTTATCACCCATTATAATTAATCATATGAGATAAAGGCATGAGGAGAGTGGACGGATTTTCTCCCCACATAATTTATTCTGAAAATACCCAACTCCAAAGCTCAATTATCGATCAATTCCAATGAAAATGTTTAACAACCAATTTTGACTAGATCTAATTATATGTGTATTTTTAATTACTACAATAATAGAGATCTTTTCTGTGTCACTTTAAACGTATTAAGTATATCTACGCTATATCTATTTGTAATGTCGGCAGCACAACTAAATAGGAATAAGGGGCAGAAAGCAGCGGGAAGTGGGGAGGCATGAAGAAACTGATTTAACAGTAATGCAAAACCTTCCCAGAGAAAAAATACAGCCAGAAAAAAATCCCAAATTAAGACAACTCTTGAATACTCTTCTTAAAGAGCATCGTTGTACATTTTTGTAGAGCCAGTTTGCTTTGATATATTGTACATAATATGCTATATAGCAGATATATTATAGCAGATATACCCACGGTGGAAAGATATATTACAGCCATTCTAGCTTTAAATCGACATAGAAGCATCGTATTTATGAAATGCACCTAACTATATGGCATTTACTTATTTTACTGAATTAAATCACTTGTTTATAAAATAATTGGTGAATGAGCAGGAATTGGGGCTTTGATATAGAGTACATTTCTAGTTAGTTCTATTGAAAGAGTGCTAGTGTGAATAACTTTACTATAGAACAACTAACAGTAGGATAATCCTATATGATGAAAATTTTAAATTGTCTCTAAAATGTGTTTATGCTTATGGCTTACACATAAAAGTTACATCCATGAACTCTAAAACAAAAGGCTTGCAATTATAATTAAACAGGATTACAAGGATGCAATGTGACTACTTACTGAAGAATATGTAGAAGATAGCCAACAAGCTGAGTGCCACGGATATTCCCAGCTTGGCATCTACGGTGAAGGAGAGCAGCAGTCCAATAGTGCTACACAACAGCAGAATGAGAAATACAATAAGCCAAGAAAACTGGAACAGAGGTTCGATCTGCTGTCCTGCAAATGTCTTCATTTCATCTGAAAAATAACAAAAAAAAAGATTTCCATTAGAATTTAGTGACAGTAAAGATTCACAGATAAAACAAATGAGGAATAGTAAAGGACTACTGTTATTGTCGGTCTCCCATCACTCTTAACCCTTTTCTCATGTATTAGTATTCTAGGTTGGACTATTCAGGGCTTCAAAATCCTAGCATCTGTTAAAAGAGTCCATTTGAGGAGCAACTGTTATTTTATTGCCCAATATATGATATTAACCAATTTTCTGCAGACACAAAAAATAGTGTTAAATTTGTGCAACTTGAAATGATTTTCATGTGTTTGACACCATATTGTCTTTTTATTACTATATTTTATTTGTAGCACAGCAGCAGATTCCATAGCTCTAGAGATACAATAACACAACTGAATACAGTAAAATAAGACAAGATGAGATGATGACCCTAATCTCAGTAGAGGCATGAGGGCAACTAAAATGGTGAATGATCTAAAAGTTGCATACCTTATAAGGAATGATTTAATGTTCTGAATATTTATAGTTTAGAAAGGAAAGTGATATAATAGAAGCTTTCAAATATATAAAATAATTGAATGAAGTTAAAGTTGTACTTTGCTAGAAGCGTAGAAGATAAGTGGATTAGTCTTCAGGTTGAAGTGGTAGAGCATGCCTGGGATAAGCACAAGGAATATCTTGAGGCTAAACTAAAACAATATTTTAAATAACTAAATTGGGGGCAGGCTAAGTTGGCATTTTGGGTTCTTATCTGCCAACAAATCTATGTTTATATGTGAGGGCTGCTTGTTTAATATGTGTTTACAGGGAGAATGGTGTGGAAACAAGAATTGAATTAAAAGTGAAGTCAAGGAGGTAAATGATGTGCCTCTTTCTACAGGTTTTCAGACAACGTTTAAATATCTGCAGACTAAGTGAGAGTAATGATGGGGTGTGAGAGGTGCAAGTCACAGACAGAGGGGAGAAGGCTAGTAGGAATGTATTTTGAGGCAAAGAATGATATGTAGGGAGGAGTAGCAGACTACCTAAATATGTAGAAAATATTACAAATTTGAATAAAATATAAAATTACAAAAATCCTAAGTCTAGATCTCATTTGAACACTGCTGGAACTTTTCGGTTTCTATTTTTCTCCGACTTTACTGGTTTCTTTACACTGGACAGGACCTCCCTTACCTCATCCAATGAGTGCTTATCATAAATTAGTTCAACAAAAGAAACTCATCACTTTATGTTTTGTAAACGGTCTTCAACTAATTAGAAATAAGGGGTAATTATAATTAGAATAAGTAAATAACACACACATACACTGCTTGTGTATAGTTATTGTTGTAAGAATAAAAAGTTAGCTAGTCTTACGTCCCTTTAGAATAATTTTTGAACAGCTCTTTAAACCTGAAATAATGTTTCATTAACAACATTTGGTCACCAGCTGTGCTCTGTACCAACCGAAAGAGGATAAAAACGATTTCATTTTTTGAAAGCTGCTGTTCTGATAGCTTTATGGGCATTTTGAGTATATAATGAAATGTGTTTGATCTCTTCACCTAGCTACTAGCAGAGTTTGTGAATGTACCTTTTGCGATTTAGTATTTATACTACAGAGAAGTCATTTGCAAAAATTTCTAACTTAGCATTTTAGCTTTTTATTGTGTAAATGCTGTACGATTTATTAAAAACAAATACAAATACAAAGAAAATGTATCAACTATAAGAGGCAACTGTAGACTCGGCAGTGAATTAATAGTTATTCATCCCTCTGCCAAATACCTTCAGATTATTACTTCTCTCATGCAAACCCTCATTCAAACATGTAGCTGGTAAAGGCATAGCAGATTGTCTCTCCCAGGGGCTGTCTCAGCACAGCTCCATTCAATTGAGTGGCTCAAAACAATAGGCAGCTCATTGGCTGTGTGACAAAGCACAGCAAGTTTATGGAGTTCCCTGTCCCTTTTAAGTGACATGTCATCAACTTGATACAACCATGTTTGAAGCATAACAACTGTACCTTCAAGTTTCTTGAGCAAGAATGATTTCCCACTTCCCCACTGAGCGTAAAGCCCAACACATATTGGAGGCTGCATGGTGGGCTCACTGAGAATGTCAGCCAGGGCACTGCTGTAAAGGTCATATCCCAACATGTCCCCATCAGATTCTGTAGGAGACAGGTGCCCTAAGAGAAAGAAAAATGCATTAATATTTAACATGTGTAAACAAACTCCGTTCATTATTTAACACTTGTGATACATAATTGTGTGACTCTTTGAAAAAAAAAATAGAGCATGCCGATATAAAATATATAGCATGCTTTTTCAATAAAAGCAAACATTATTTAGCAATTTTGTCTTACAATAGCAATAGTAAGAAATACATTAATTTGTGCCTAATACTATCCAACTTAAAATGTACTGATTACATTACCAGCTTTATCTTTTATTTTTTTATTTAAAAAAGAGCCATTGCAGCAGTTATAAGGTTTAATCTGTTATTTAAAAAAAACACAGAAAAGTAATATAAATAAAAGTTAAAAAAAACACCAACATAGATTTCAAGTGTATTGTTTCAAGGACTTGCAGAGCTGATTCTTTCCACTCCCTATTCAGGTGTAGAGAGAAACATGTCTGCTGTCTAAAACACTATTGAATTAAGTTTTAAAATCAACACTGATGTTCTTTTCTTCAAATGCTGATATTGTGTAATTATTTCCTAAGGTGATGCCTATCTTTGCAGGATATAGAGAAAGATACAGGCAATTTTATAACGGTTCTTCTATGATTTACAAATTTACAATAAGAATGTTTTTTAAACCAGAATGCCCCCCCCCCCCCCCCCAAAAAAAAAAAAAAATTATATATATATATATATATATATATATATATATATATATATATATATATATATATATATATATATATATATAAAAGAACGCAAAGGAATATTATGTTTAAATTATTTGGTTGTAGCCAAGAGAGTCCTATTGCCAAACGCAGAGTGCAGTTTGCTCCCAAGGAATCTCCAGCTAGCAGGTGGCAAAAAGGAACCAGTGGGTGGCACAATGGAGCAGTTGGGCGGGCACACATCCCCACAATGCATGCCTGCCCGACACCCGCCCCTCAAGCAGGATTGCGCTCCAAAACAGACAGGTGCCACGACGCCTAAAAAAAAAAAATCTGTCAAGAACACTGAGTGCTTGTCAATTGTAGTCCTTGCAGAGGCAGATTGCAGTTGAGGGAATTACTAGATTATACAAAAGCCTTTATAGAGCTGTGAAAGAGGTATCAATTATAAACATTTCAGAAAGTTTTCTCAGTTTATTTTCAGTGCTTTGTTTGAGCAGTATGGATGAATTTCTTGTCCATTGAAGAGCCCCAATTATTTGGTATATATCAATTAGAAGCACTATATTTATCTTGCACACTTCAAACAACAACAAAGCAATATATTCATATTAGTGCAACCTCTACACAAAATAGCAGTAAAACAGCTCTACTTACTGGCACCAAATATTTGTGTCAGGATGCTTTTTTGATGACTGCAGTCAATGTTATATGGTGTCTCTCCAGCCTTGTTGGGCCTGTACAGTAATCGGCCATCTTTTGGGTTTCTCAGCAGAAGTTCTGCAAGTTTTCGGCTTCTTCCCCGGATGGCAATATGAAGTGGAGTGTCCCCTTTCTGTAAAGGCAAATCTACATGTAAACCATATCATAGACTCCCTCATTAAATTAGTGTTTTAATTATCATCAGATAGTCCTTAGGAAATAAAGTGCATAGCTGTGCCAGTGCTCTGATGTGAAAGACACAGATTAGCTGTCATAATTTACTGTATTTATAGGAGTGTATCTAAGATTGAGTTAATTCTCAAACTCTCCTCCATTTACTGTCTTGAGCTTATTGACTATTCAGGTTCTTAAAAGGACCAAAACTCAAAAGAAGCCTTGCTAAAAAAAAAAATTCTGACTCAAAAAGGAAACAAAACCTGGAATGCATTATTAAAATGAAAAGAGTTCAAAAGCATTTATAGGGAGCTTGTATTTTATTGTTGCTTCACAACCCAAAAGCTTATATGTAATGCAACTGCAATATATTGGTCAGTGCAGCTGAATTACACAACACCCAGTGGCAATAAACAAACAATCTGAGTGCTGTAAAAGCTAACACTGCAACAATTTCAAAACAATCATAAAACAGTAAAAACAGCTTTAAATTTAAATATTTTACAGAGCATGACATTAGAATTCATAGCCATCATATGTTGATTGAAGGTACATGAAGATGGGGATGACAGAGACAGAGATGGAAAGATGAGATAACTGAAGCAACGAATATGAGCTTGAGGGAGCTCAGAGGGGCAGTGCCTGACAGATGTGCCTGGTGTGCTGTGGTCCATAGGGCCACGAACACGATTCAAAGACTAACCAACAACAACAAAAACCCTCATTGTACATGGCTTCTCTTACCTTATCAATTGCAGAAACCTTAGCACCTTTGTCAAGCAAAAGCTCCACTATCTCAATGTTTCTCATCTTGGTCGCTTTAATAAGTGGAGTTTCTCCATCCTAATAACAAATGGGTAAAAAAATAAATTAATACATCTAGGGCTGTTTCCAGAAGACTAGAAGGAGGCCCTTTACCAACAATACATCATACTTCAGAAAAATATTTAGGAACCACAAGTACCATTTTTTATTTCCATCAATGTATGTGTGTACGTACACACACACAAAAGTCTCCTATTTACTCTTTTAATTGGTTCCAAATATATCAGTTTTATATCAGTATTACATGAATTGCATTTATTTGACATAGACATGCACATAATATACATAATAACATAACCAAAAATGAGTTATCAATGTCCAATTGTTCAATTATTGTGGCTCTCATTTTGCAAATGTTGGTCGTACTGGATATTGTCTGTGCAACTCATATAAGTATTTGTGCAGCATCCTGGTCCTAGATTAAATTTGAATGAATCATTAAAAAAGATGAAACTGTAAGCTGGTTACTAAAATTCAAAGTTATAAATGAATACAATTATTTTCTTAACCTTAAACAAACCATGTTAAGGTGGGAAGCACGATGATTATAATCAGTAAGGGAATAATAATATTCTGAGCACACTTACATGTCTCAAGCAGGCCATGCGACCTATTTATCCCCAGAACTGTTTAGTTAACAGTGTATGCTAAGGGTTCTGGGTAGTGACATGCAAATGCATGTCAAAAGGGATCCACCTTTATTCCTCTAGCCAACTTAACATTGAATCCTTAAATTAGAAAAGGTATTCATAGTAGGGTAAAATTCTGGTGAGTCAATGTCATTACCTTTGTGCATATTTCTGTATCCGGGTTGCACTGCAATATATCTCGCACCATTGAGGCATTTCCTTTCTCCACAGCCCAATACAAAGCAGTTTTGTTATCCTGTAGAAATATTCAAGAGAGATGAAAAAGGTAGAAATAACGTTTAGAAATATAACAAACTACTCACTAAATGGGACATGGTTTTCAGTTGGATGATGCATATATTTATCTAAAATTTTACACAGAGCTCATCATTTATCACCCGTACAGTACCTAAGAGCTTATCACCATAAATTCAACATATAGCCTGGAAACAATTACAATTATAAGAGGCCACACTGCATCAGAAAACCAACCTCACTGTTGAGAATACACTTACCTGACCCCTTATATCTATGTCCGCGTATTTGTGCAGAAGAGCTCTCACTATTTCAACATGGCCCCCGCGAACAGCGCCAATCAGTACTGTGTCTCCATTCTGTAAGAATAATTAAAACAAGTCTATATTAAGAGAGTGTTTTCATACCATATAAATAAAAAAAATTACTGAGCAGTTTTCTTATGCATCTTTCTATATACTGTATTATATTCAATAACTAAACTTGATAATGGGCGGAATGGTTATTATTTACTTTCTAAAAAACACAGCATTTGTCTTCAATTTCAATTGTGATTATTCTTTACTACAGGCTTCCATTATTCAGATTCAGGTGTAGTGGATTTGAATCAGACAGTGGCCCAGTAGCTGGTAACCACTGCTCTAATAGTGCAGAGATCCCAACATTTTAAAAATTGATAACTTACACATCTGCTATTGATATCCGGTTGTTTCCTACTTCACAAATGTGCAGCTTTTCTTGAAGTACAGTGGTCCTATTTTGTTTTTATTAGAAGGCTATCAGACACATGTTTGCAAGGCAACCTTACTATTCAAAACAACTCAGGAATTCCCTAAAACCAATTTAGTGTTAGTTCAGTTTGGTAATACATATTACAACTAATCTCATTAGAAATGCAGGACCCATCTGTTTATGTCCAGTGCAATCTCACAAAGGCTTAGAAGAAGGAGACTTGAGCAGATGGGTACCCATATGTGACGAGACTACTTTTCTGTATTAATAAATTGCTATTTTGCATGAGTTCATACTGGGGATTCTTGAGTGGTTAAATTGTACTGACAGAGGCTGCAAGGCTCTAACATGGGTTGTAAGACCCACAGCCATAGAAAGAATAGAAGATTAGACATATTATGAGACTGCCAGAGAGAGTGATAAAGGAATAGGATTCATATATGAGACTGTCACAGTGCATGAAAAAGGAGGATAATTCATACATGAGACTGTCACAGTGCATGAAAAAGGAGGATAATTCATACATGAGACTGTCACAGTGCATAAAAAAGGAGGATAATTCATACATGAGACAGTAAATGATAAAGGAAGAGACTTCATATATGGGGCTGCCATATGGAATCAGTAAATGATAAAGGAATATGGAGGTGTAAATTCAACATGGCATTTAAACAACAGTTAAAATGTAACTCCTTGTTACCATGAACAGCCATGCTAATCACGATGAACTAACACGAGAATGCGGCAATACGAGCTATCAGGCACCAAACAGTTGAACATATAGAATTTGTGATAAGCATGCCTTAAACATTATATGTACTGCATGGGGTTTAATTTTGCCCTTTCAATTATAATGTGACATTTATTACCGATACTTTGATGCTGACAATTTCTTATAAATATAATTTTGCTTCTTTTGTTTTTGCATGAGAAACTGCTCTATTTGTTCCCTCCATCTTCTCAGACACTTTTCATACATAAAATAGCATCCCTGAAGTGTTTTTTTTTTTTTTACAAAAATTACACAAAATATTTATAGTATTTTTTTTTCCAATTAATAATTGGTACCAAGAAAAAAAAAAAAACTATAACTTTTTGCGTAATTTGTAAAAAAATTAAATAATTAAAGTTATCTTGCATTGCTTTGGATTGAGCTTTTTAATACATGTGAATGTATCATCTCACCACAAAACAGTCAGCATTAGAGGGCTAACAATAGAGCCAAAATTAGTTTACTGAAATCAATAATAGCTCTCGACTTGCTCAGAAAATTGTGTTTTATGGTCAAGTGACTAATAAGTGTTCATTGGAATGTCTGAGTATTATACCAAATAGGGAGACTATGGAACAGAGGTCGAGGTCTAGGAATATGAAAAGTCACTGATGTTTTCTGGGAATGGAGTGGAATTAAATAACCACTTTAATGCCCTAGCAAGATTAACTAGTTTTTTTTTAATTATGCATCAATCATTAATATTTTAACATAGCAAAATGGAATATTATGTAAATCTTCAAGTATTACAATGCCAGAATGTTTAGTCTCCTTCATGACTGGGTCATTAAATTAAAGTGTGGGGGTTTTGGTGGAAAAACAGGTCTATAGAGTTTTAAGAACAGCCAGATATGAAAAGAGAATAAACAATCATTGGTATGCTGTCCAAATAGAGGTTTTCTTTGGCTGTGAGTTCTGACTAACACAACAAATCTAAAACCATTAGAGATCATTGTGTTGGTGGCAAACATTAGGTTTGAAAATGTAGCAGTTTACTGGTAGACAAAGACATCTCCCCACATTGACCTTATATAGCAGGTAGGTACCAGCAGAGTCTGAACAGTAAGTTGTTTTTTATAAAATTACTGAATATGAATTGTATTAAATTAGTAATGCCTAAATAAAACAACGGTTGCGAGGGCATTACGGTGGTCCTTTAAACGACATGTATTTTTAATCTTACCTTTAATAATGAAGGAATGTGAATAAAAAATTACGGTTATAGTTCAAAACATAATAAATTAGGAGTATGTCTCTGGAAAATGATACACTAACCCGATCAGGGATGTTCACGTAAGTTCCTGCATCCAATAGATCCTGCACAATTTCTGTGTGCCCCTCCTTTGCTGCGATGGCGAGAGCGGTGTTACCATCTTTGTCTGTCAAGTTCACATTTGGGTTCCTTTTTAGGATTTCCTTGACTGTGTCTGTGTATCCACCTTTTACTGCTACAATAAGAGCCGTCATGGAGTTCTGAAAAACAACAAAGGAAAATGGTCCAATTCCACGTACAGGAGCAACATAGAGAAGGAACACAATCTAAATAAATGCACTACAGCTCACCAGAAACAGCAGCGTAAAAAAACTAAATTATTAATTATGTCAAAAATAAATCACAGTTAACTAGAAATAAGTATAGAGAATAATCAGTTTACATATATTTAAGAAAATATTTCACTTTGATTGGAGCACTATGTGGAGACAAAAATATAAACTTTATTTAATAGAGGCCATTAACCTGTCATGACAGATTTAAACATAGACAATCAAAATAATTATACAGAGAAACACACTTCTGTGAAGTTGCACAGGTAATTGTGAGCAACGGTACAGTTAATCCTCAGTAAGTGCTTTCATTTGCTCTATATTTAAATGCCTATTTTTGTGTTGATTGTTTTATTTTATTTTTTTCTTATATAAGTCACTTTTATTGAAGTGTAAACTTTTGAAGCCTCGGTCTGTAAAAAACAGTAACATTGAAATCTACGCAAATGTCAATACCTCAATATATAAAATAGCAGATTGTAAATTTGATTACTATTTTTCTGCACCTTACAGTCATATTATCTCTTCTTTGTGTGTCATATGACATGAATGATTAATAGTATGGATATAGTTCAGATATATATATAGTATGTTAAGAGTTTCACTAGCCAAAATGTGCTTTGTTGTTCCTTTTTCCTATACCATATTGTATGTCATATAAATAAATTCTACTGAATAATCAGAACATGGATATACACAAGAAGAAAAGTGTGTTGCATCTATCCATAACTATACTATTCAGTACAACGTCTTTAAACCAGATTTTATGTAATTCGGATTCCTGATGAATTATAACAACAACAATACTATAATGGTTCATATGGGATACTAATAATACAGTGTAATACTGTAATTATAGTAATAATACCCCAGTATTGTAATAATAAGTTAAGGAAACTATTGTGCCATTTCTCTTAATTCAATTAAACAGAACATACAAACTCATACAAGAAGACTTGAGAGCCAGTTCTACCCGTGGACCTCTTGTGTAAACTCTCTGATGCCATATATGAGAGAAGCCCACCAACTTGTTCCCCAAAATCAAACAGGACAGTGACACCAAGTTGAAAAAAAAAAAAACTTTTTATTTAATCATGTGAAGCTATTTTAGTATTGTTTTTACATGCTGCCTCAGTTATTATAGCACGTGCACGGTTTACTTTCCTTGAGCCGGCTACAGAGCACAATTTCTTGAGATTGTGGGGTAATCGCTCATGTTCTTATGGCACCATACATTATAAGCTTAACTAAGTGTTAATATAGTCTGTTGACTGTCATTCAACAATTCAGCCTTTTCCATTTTTGTTGAGAATGCTTATAGAAACCAGAAGGAAAAAAAAGCAATTTTTTGTTTGCAGCAAGCAGTGTATTGTAGTTTGAGAGTATTGATGATTTCTGGTTCTTTGAAAAAAATTGAATACTTAACTTTTATTATAGAATCATAATAAAAACCTATAAAATAGCAATATTAACTGAATAGGTGAAATATTAAACAATTAAAAAATTCCACGGGTCTTTAAAAGGTAAATTGATGCAAAGAAATGCTATATTAAACATTAGATGGAAAAATACTTACAGCCCCTTCCTGATCAACATCCGCCCCCATCTGCAGGAGGGACTTGACGCTCTCCAGGTGTCCTTTTCTTGCGGCCCAAATAAGAGGAGTGGTTCCATACTATAGATGGAAACAAAACAGTGATTAAGATAAATAAATTTATTAGCATTTTATGCAGTTACGTCTGCAAATAATGTTTTTCTCAACGGGTTAATCCTTGCAGATTATCTTAATATTTCATCCTAACACCAGATTCACATAGCAGATGTATACGCCTATTCGTTGTCAGCTGCTATTAAAATATATATTTCTATGTACAAACCTTGTCTGAACAGTTGACCTTGGCTCCGTGCTGCAGCAGGAGTTTGACAATGTCACAGTGACCACGTCCAGCGGCCCAAATGATGGGGTATACACTGTATTGCTGTAATAAGAACACAACAGCTTATGTATAATTACAACACTGAGAAACATAACAATGTTCTTAACCCCATGGATGAAAACAAACTGCAAATTATACCACAAAAATGCATCTGCAATTTACACTTCCACAGAGCTCCTGCTGTCTGACTTATGAAGACTACGGTGGTTTGTGAGACAATGAGGAAGTCTGATTCACACTTATTTATGGCACTGCTGTTTTCCATCATAAACCTTACCAGTGAGTGAATAAGAATAGAAATGTGTTGTTTTACAGGATCATGTGGTATGTACAGGAGCTGTAACTAAGTGGGCAAAAACATATCTTGTAAACTCAAGACAGTATGAAACTAATCACTACCTGGCCTAGATTCACTAGAAGTTCACGATTGTGTAGAGAGGGACATAGACAATCTATGGAACAGCGAGTCTTGATGCATTTACTATGCTATATTTCCATGGTCGCTTTCGACTATTTTGATCTAAATCCAAGAGCTATTGCGGAGGAGCAGTGGTATGTAAAACTGCAAGTGCCATCAGTACATTCAATAAAACAGAAGTGACGCCAAGCCAAACAGCAACGTGATGCTAAAACAGCAAAGTGTCTACTATCAAAATAGCAGGCGCATAGATCAATCATATAACTATATATGTGAACTGTATTATAATAGAAGCTATGAGTTTAACTATTAAATGTTACAGAAATGTGTATAAAATTGCTTTTTACACAAATGTTTTTCTAATTTAAGTTTGTTTCCCTTGTAAAACAAATCTCAGATCTACTTACATATAAAGCTAGGAAATATGAATTATAACCAAGATTTTACATTAAAAAATCACATATTTCCTAGTTCATATGTGAGTAGATGAGTGATTTTCTATTACAAAAGACGCTGAAAATGAACTTGCAGCATTTTGAATAAAAATTGCATCCTAGGGACAAGTGTTTGCCAGGTCAGGAACACAAACTTAGATTTTACCCTTCAAAAAAATGATCATTCAATAGATTTGCTAAAGTCCATGGAGTCGCCTGAATGACTGCCGTGGATTAATAACATCCAACTCGTGGTTTTTAGATCTTGAGTGTGTATTTTGAGCATATAAATGTGGTTTATATTTTGGATTTTACATATTTTCATTAGATGAACATTAAATATTTTGCTTTTGTTTTTCTAAACTAAGAATAATTCATGTATAGTGTAGTCTGTAAAGGGAAATTAACTTCTTCATTTAGAAGTTAAATGGAGGATAACGAATAAAGTGCATTTATGGTACAAAATAATACAGGTGACGATTGAACATCTTTTTTCCCCCTCTATTATAAGACAGTATCCACAAGAAACCAATCAAATGCATGCAGTATCTTACCAGACCAGTTATGTTGGGATTAGCTCCTTTTGAAAGTAGAAGATCCACAACATCAGTGCAGCCTTTATAAGAAGCCCATATAAGGGCGGTCCATCCTCCCTGAGAGACAAAGGAAACACAATTATAACTCAAAAAGATAATGAACAAAATCAAACTGATAATGTTCAACTTAATTACTATTGCAAGCCTTAAAAAACACTAACTGCTTATCTATGTAAGTGTCACTACAGGGATGTTTGGTATCAAGCACCCATCAACCTGTCAGCTGCAATAATAATTGGGAATGTATTTAATATTCAACAATCTAACACAAGTTTCTTATTCAATTGAAGTATTAATTATTTTCTCAAATTTTAGCACTAATATAGGCAAAAGCATCTACCCGAGAAATAAAGGAATTTTAAATAAGGTAATGCTGAATGCCATTGCAGAAATTGCAGGCTCTGAAAGAAAATTAAAATCTGGTTATAATGAAGAAATAAACCGTATTACCAAACAAGAGAGCCGATTAAAAAATACATTTTTTAAATGAAAAGTATTTCTTCCTCATGCGGGCAAAGAAAAGAAAATAGTGCAAGTAATTTTAGAGGGACTCTTCAGCCAATTGTTTTTGTCTTGTACTGTTTAACTAGGTTGATTAATGTTATCCTCTTCAGGGTAAATATTATAGAAAATGTATATTTCACTTACTTCTAAGAAATCCCCAAAGCAACAGATTCTTACATTCTGGAGTCTTCCGCTTTCTTCCTCTTATCCCTCGTTAAAACTGACATGTCATGCCCACATGAGTGGGACTTCACACTACCAGTCTCTCATGGAGCTTAGACACACAGTGTGTCACAATATGCTTGCCAACAGCCCTAGGAGCATGGCTTTAGGTCACAGCTGTGAAACATTGAGAAATAATAGGGAGAGAAAAGGGGAGCCTCCAGAAGGTAAAAATCTGTTGCTCTGGAGGATTCTTCAAAGTAAGTAAAGGAGTATCCAATGTATATAGTTAAAATACTGATGAGGCCCTTTAACAGAAACAACGAGGCAATGGATTTATTATGATAGACATAACACTACCTGCCATGCTACACAAGGGTGTGAATAATGATGCTTACTATACATGTAACTTTCTTAAATGAGATGGAAAGCAACACAATCACCATCAAATAGGTGGAACTTACCCAGCAATGTGTTTAACAGAAACGTATTGTTTTATAATGTCAGATTAAGCAAATCTTAAAACAAGTAATTTACAAATATATGTTTACCGACTTTAATTGAACAGATGAAAAATAATATACTTTGTATAACATGAGGACACTAGTTGTCCATCCAATCCATTAAAGGCAAAACCTTGCTAAAGCACGATCTTCGGATAATGCATTCCCACACATCGTACAAAGAAAGAGCAGACCATATTAGATAACTATATTATTACACAAATGGAGAAAACAGGTAAAATGGATTCCCTTTGTGTATGAATGATGACCACACATGGTCTTATAGATGTAACCTACTTGTTTACTGGAACAATTCAAAAAATATACTTGTGGGTGAACAATATAATCATAGGAACAAACACAAAACATTAAAATTAGTAAGCTCAGATAAATAAATAAGGTTTGTGTCCAGTAACACTACTACAAGAAATCATATCTCTATTTATCTTAAGTATATACAATAATTTAGAGTTTACAAATAAAAACTGTACCATATCACGATGCTCCACATTGGCATTGTAGTTCAGGAGTTCCCTGACAATTTCCAAATGTCCTTCCTTGGCAGCAGAAATAAGAGCGGTCCAGTTATCCTACAATAAAAGCAAGGATGGTCAGCATGCTCTACAACAGAGAGAAAAGAAAAACCGAGAAAAGAAAAACAAACACCTACCAAATAATCATACCAAATAGACATTGGGTGAGTGTAACGTGCGATAGTCTAGAGTGTAAGCACTAAAATACCTACTTGTAGTGTCTCAGAGCTGTTTAACTAATCACTGTGTACACCCACTATGAAATTACAGGATACGAGCATGGTCAGGATAAACATCATTATGTTGTGTCTTTGCTTTAGCTATATGCAACCCTGGAGGACAGAAACATAGTAAGAGTGTATACCCAGAGATATCAACATGTGAGAAGAAGGAGCAAAGGGATATCTATCACTTTATATAATAAATAAGTGGAGTAGCCATGGATGCCCAGTAAATCAGAAAAGGCAGAGCATTGCTGTATATAATAATTCAGAGTCGCACGCATTCGAGAGGTGGACTTATCTATATCAAATCAGAAGCAATACTGGTAATATGTAACATAATCATAAGGTTTAATAGGAAAGAAATGCAGAGAAATAAACCCATGTGGAATAGAAAATATCAGAAATAAAAATAGTCGGAACAAATTTATTCAGTATTGTGGAGCTATATAAAAGGTCAGACAAAAAAGGAGAAAAAAAGGCACAATTATTACTTACACGTCATGTTTGACTTTATCCCTTTCTATAAAGCTGCATATTAAGCTGTGCCTTTATAAACAGGTTCAAATAGTAACCATAAAGTGACAGTGAGCCACTGAATCAGCATAACTAGGGACTTTCATCCAAAACACTCTATACTGCCTGGTAGTGAACTATGATTATAAACACTAGGGGCCTCATTCAATTGCAATGTGGGCAATTGAATAGGGCCCTAAAGAAGCATATAGCATATTTTTATTAAAGCAGTTTTTTTGTTAGTGAAAACCTTTCTTTTGGATAGATGCTTGCTAACTAAAAACGTCTTTAAAAAATATATGTTATGTGCTTATTTAGGGCCCTATTCAATTGGCCAAATTGCAATTGAATGAGGGCCTAGGTGAATACTTCATCTAAACAAGAACAGACATACATCATGTTTATTAAAAATGTAATTGTCTTACTTATGAAATTATTTAATTAAATTTGTAAAAACACAAAAGATCTTTGAATGTACACACATTCAGATGACTGGAAACTGGACCATTCTTTAATCTAAACATATGGATAAGTATAGTGTACATATTAGCACAGCATAAGTAAATATATATATATATATAGTTTAGTCATTCAGTTTATTATCTGGTTGTTCTTATCCATAAGGTTATCTTGGCAAAAAAAGATACTGGAATGGGCTGTCTGTTCCTTCTCCAGTGGACTGTGATTTGTCTGACCTCTCTGCTATGACCTGGCAATCTTGGGTTACCATACATGCTACAGCTCGTAGCTTCATTGAGTTACACAAGACTCTTCACCATGACAACAATGCAATCCAAAATGGGTAAGAACATATGGCAAATATAAAATGTTCATGCCTGGCCAGATAGAAGAGTCATGATATACTTATTATAAGTATAGAACAACTCACGCCATGTTCTTTAACAAGATTTGTAAATTATGTGTTAGGTATCCAAAAAGAGAGCAAGTTATCATTAAAGGAAGAATTAGTTCAGCACAATTTGGACCACACCAGTGTAAACATCTACTAAAAACATGTTGACATATTTTTAGAATTTTTGAAATACTTGCTTTTTTCAAAGAGATATCAGATCAAATGAAAAGTATGATTCTGTATTGCTGTCTGACAGCCTACCACCCCCGCTCTGCCTCACAGCTCAGAGTGTTCCTCCTACTAAGTGAATTCAACCAATCAGGTTGCAGGGGTGGGTCTATTAAAATCTATGAAAATGCTTTGGACTGACAGGGAGACCTGCCCTGTATGTCTTTATACTAAGTTCCCTCCTCTCTACACACTGACATGAAGGAAACCAGTGGATGTTTGTGAGAGCAGCAACCTGTGACAGAAGTGATTTCTGCAGGGACAATCTGTCTCACTAGGCAAACAACATGATATCAAAGTATGTGAACATTTATAAGAATAAATGGTTCTAAATTGAAGCTTCTCTTTCTCATTACTTCTACTATATATATATACATATACATATATACACACACTAGCGAATTGCCCGTCAAAAAATTACTGCAATGAAATTGTAAGGTAGCTAATGCTGTTTGGTGTGTAATAATGAAAGATATAATACATTAATAAATGAATATACTTTACCTATTTTGAAGCATTGTGTTGAAGAGCTGCAATGTGTTTTGATGTTGCTGCAGCATTAGTGGTGTGGAGCTGCTGTGTAAGCGTGATGAATGTGTGCAGTGTAAGAGTGTGCGTGCGCGAGACGAAACCGTTAGCGTAGTGGTGTACTTCCGCATTGGCGTAAAATGGCGGGTTATCTGTGGTATGCGTCTTTGCGGATTATCCGTCGGTGCTTCGTGGTGTTTTTCGAGTTTCGTGTGTTGTTTTGCGAGTGTGTTGTGGTGTTTTGCGTGTTGAGAGCGCTGTAGCCTCGTTTTCGTTTTGTTCGTCGGCCATTTTTTCTCTCGCTTAGCGATTTTCTTAGTGTATAAAGTGTTTTATTTTTATTTAAATGAAGGTGTAACTTGTTTTTTTGAGGTCCCGGATGCTCCCTGTTGCTGTAGGTAAGCTTTTTATGTATGTGTTGTGTGTATTTATTGTGTTTTGAATTTTGTAATGTTCGCAAGTTGCGTCCGAGTGTTGCAAGGTCGTAATGTGTGTTAAGGTGTGTCGTATGTTGTTTGCCGTGCTAGTAAAAGTTTGCGAGGTTGGTGTGTCGTGTTGTTTGCGTTGCAACGTAAAGTTTGCGAGGGTCGCAGTTGCTGGCATGGAGCGCTTTCAGCGCTCCATGCCAGCAACTGAGGCCCTTGCCCACTGCCCTCGCTGCGCGAGCCCGCAAGCGTTAGCAACAACTCGCATGCTCACAACTATATACGTGATTATATATATATATATATATATATATATATATATATATATATATATATATATATACACACACACACATACATATATATACACACACACTAGCGACTTCCACGTCAAAAAGGGCGGCAATAACATTTGAAGCCTGGCAATGTAGTTTGCCACACAATTTAAGTCTTTTGGCCCTCTGAGCATTAACCTGCAAGTTTTGTGCTTGGGAATGCCATGTGTCGCTTTCCAGCATCTCCCCCCGTCCCTTCCCTGTGTGTCTACTGAATCTTTCTGTTGGTTTTATTTTCAAAGTCTTGCGTGCCTGGCATTGTTCATGCAAGTGTTAGTGTCTTTGCCGTCGTGTTTTTTCTTAGTCCCAAGTATTTTTCAAAGTTTGGTATTTTTCCGAGGTTGGAATGTGCTTAGCCTTGTTTTCATTCCGTTTTCAGGTTTTTTCTCCCTTAGCCGATTTCCGAGTGACGAAAAACGGCAAATTGGCCTTAAATTTGCTTGCAACCTCACCCCCAGGTGTCCTGGCTTTCCCCCTGTGCTGTGTGAGTGTGGTTTAATTTTTTTGTTGTTTTTTGATTTCAGTGGTTCTGCCGTTACATTCGACTTTTTTTCGAGGTCAGATTTTTTTTTCCTTTCTAAATCCTGTGTTCCTCAAGTGCTTGCAGCCGAAGTCCTGCGTGCTTCAATGCCTCAACTGCTCGCCTCGCTTCACAAGGTCCCGCGTGTTTCCATGCCTCAACTGCTCGCAAGGCTCGCTAGCGTGACGACAAATCGCAGTTTGACAATTATAATATGTGATATATATATATATAAATAGTACATTTGTGTTCACATTTGAATGTCTAAGCAGGGACAGGCAAATGTGCCCACAAATGCCTCGCTCTTCAATCCATAAACCATTTTAAACATGGCTTCCTTTAAGTTTATGCCTGCTGCACTTCGGCATAAAAGCTGTGTAATGCAGCGGACATAAGCTTAAAGGAAGCCATGTTTAAAATGGTTTACGGATCGAAGAGCAAGGCATTAAGATTGTAAGTCTTGCAATGTGCTTTCGGGAAAGATCTGTGGACACCGGATTCTAAGCTCAAAGACAGGGCCCTCCATCTTTTGTAACGTGTTAATATTGTTTTGCCTTGATCATAACTTTTGTATAGCGGAATATGTTGGCGCGTTAAAATAAACGATAATAATAACTTGTGGGCACATTTGCAGGTCCCTGCTCAGGTTCCCAGAATACGGTGTAATAACTGTGTTTCTTGGAATTCTTTATTTACTGTACAGTGGAGGGCTACTATCATTCTTTTGCCCACCATATATTAAATCATTGTGCGTATGTACACACATTATATATATATATATATATATATATATATATATATATATATATATATATACACACATATACATATACCGTATTTATCGGCGTATAACACACACTTTTTCTCCCTGAAAATAGGGAGCAAATGATAGTTGCGTGTTATACGCCGATATTCCCTCCCCCTCCTCATCCTCAACCCCCTCCGCATTCTAAACCCCCCCCTCCTCAACCTAAACCACCCTCCTCAACCTATACCACCCTCCTCAACCTAAACCCCCTAAATACCTCCCCCTCACTTACCTGCTTCTGCTCGGGCGCGCATGTGATGTCACATGCGCGTCACGTCATTAGCATACACCGGGTGCACCCGTTTGAGGAGGGGGGTTTAGGTTGAGGGGGGGGGGGGGGTTAGAATGAGGAGGGAGGGTTAGAATGCGGAGGGGGGTTAGAATGAGGAGGGAGGGTTAGAATGCGGAGGGGGGTTTAGAATGAGGAGGGAGGTTGAGGAGGGGGGGTTGAGGTTGAGGATAGGGGGGTTGAGGAAGGAGGATGAGTATGACGGGTTGAGGGGGTTGGAGGATGGGGGGTTGAGGAGGGAGGTTGAGGATGGGGGGTTGAGGAGGGAGGATGAGGATGGGGGTTTAGGAGGGGGGTTTGAGGATGAGGAGGGAGGTTGAGGATGAGGAGGGGGGATTGAGGATGAGGAGGGGGGGTTGAGGATGAGGAGGGGGGGTTGAGGATGAGGAGGGGGGGTTGAGGATGAGGAGGGGGGGTTGAGGATGAGGAGGGGGGGTTGAGGATGAGGAGGGGGGTTGAGGATGGAGGATGAGGATGGGGGTTTGAGGAGGGAGGATGAGGAGGGAGGTTGAGGATTTTAATTATTTATTGATTTTTCCTGAAATTTCCTTAAAATGAGGTGCGTGTTATACGCCGATAAATACGGTATATATATATATATATATATATATATATATATATATATATATATATATACACACACACATACATACATATACACACACACACACATACAGTGCCTTGCAAAAGTATTAACACCCTTGGCATTTTTCGTGTATTGTTGCCTCACTACCTGGAATTAACATTGATTGTTTGAGGATTTGCATCATTTAATTTACAGAACATGCCCACGACTTTGAAGATGATTTTTGGTTTTATTATTGTAAAGCAAACAACAAATAGGAAAAAATAACAGAAAAATTCAATGTGCATAACTATTCACCCCCCTAAAGTCAATACTTTGTAGAGACACCATTTCCAGCACTAATAGCTCCAAGTCGCTTTGGATAACTCTATATGGGCTTGCAACATCTTACCACTGAGATATTTGCCCATTCCTCCTTGCAAAACTGCTCCAGCTCCTTCAAGTTGGATGATTTGTGCTTGTGAACAGCAATCTTTAAGTCTGACCACAGATTTTCTATTGGATTGAGGAGTGGGCTTTGACTAGGCCATTCCAACACATTTACATGTTTCCCCTTAAACCACGCAAGTGTTGCTTTAGCAGTGTGTTTGGGGTCATTGTCCTGCTGGAAGGTGAACCTCCGTCCTAGCCACAAATCACGCACAGATTGGTACTGGTTTGCTTAAAAATATCCCTGTATTTAGCACCATCCATGTTTCCCTCAACTCTGACCAGTTTCCAAGTCCCGGCTCCTAAAAAACATCCCCGCAGCATGATGCTGCCTCCAGCATGTTTCACTGTAGGGATGGTGTTATTTGGGTGATGTGTTGGATTTGTGCCAGACATAGCATTTTATTTGATGGCCGAAAAGTTCAGACCAGAGATCCTTCCTCCATACATTTTTGGAAATTGCCCACATGCCTTTTCGCAAACTCAATGTATGGCTTATTGCCGTCCTATGTACAGATACTCCAGTCTCTGCTGTGGAACTCTGCAGCTACTCCAGGTATATATTTGGATATTTTTTTATAACCGAACTTTGACTTGTACTTCTCAACAACATTGTCCCTTACTTGTTTGGAGAGTTCCTTGGTCTTCATGGCAGTGTTTGGTTAGTGGTGCCTCTTGCTTACGTGTTGCAGCCTCTGGGGCCTTTCAAAAAAGGTGTGTATATGTAATGACAGATCATGTGACAGATTGCACACAGGTGGATATCATGTCACTAATTATGTGACTTCTGAAGGTAATTGGTTGCACCAGCGCTTTTTATGGGCGTCATAACAAAGGGGATGAATACATACGCACATGCCAATTTTCTGTTTTCTATTTCTAAAAAAAAGTTTTATGTATATATTTTTCTAATTTCTCCTTACCAACTTAGACTATTGTGTTCTGATCCATCACATAAAATTCAGAATAACAAAACATTGAACTTAAATCTGTAATGTAACAAAATAGGTAAAAAGTCAAGGGGGGTGAATACTTTTGCAAGGCACTGTGTACAATATATATATATATATATATATATATATATATATATATATATATATATATATATATATATATATATATATATAGAGATATTAAGGCACATCAACTTTTGAGCTGGGGAGAACAGCGCTCCGTCCTGTGGGCGCCAACAAATGCTCGCGCCCACATCTGCGCTCCAAAAAAGAGCATGCCTGACAACTGCACTCCACCCTGCATCCCCAAGTGCCAAAGACTGCAGGTTAGAAGGCAGCAACGCTCCTCTTCTGCACCCCATCTCCACACTCTGTCCCCTGCACCCACGCTCTCCCTCTGTCCCCTGCACCCACGCTCTCCCTCATCCTCTCCCTCCCTCCTGCACCCCAACCCCTCACTTTGTCTCCTCATCCCATCTCTCCCCTGCACCCCATCCCCTCTCTCCCCTGCACCCCATACACACACACACACACACATCACATATATAGTTGTGAGCATGCGAGCCGTTGCTCACACTTGCGGGAACTGCGTCCCTAGTTCCCGCAAATACGGATCCTTGCGAAGCGAGGGGCCGCATTTGCGCCTGTGGAGTATCCCACCTCGCCTATGTTTGTCCGCAAATGCGGACCCTCGCAAAGCGAGGGGCCGCATTTGCGGTAGTGGAAGATCCAACGTCGGACACACACGCAAGACTTTTAACAAAAAAAAAACTCAAAGGCGCCTCGAAAAAAAAAATGCATGGTACACGTAAAAGCCAACTGCGTCCCTTGCAAAAAAAATACGTCCGCATCGCAAAAAAATACGGCCGCGAAACGAGCCATCCCCAACACGCAAAACCGCCGAAAACAGCGCGCATGAAAACATCAGAAACACAAGAAATAAACACAACGCACACATAAAAAGCTCATTACTCCAAGAGTATGATATAGGGGCACAAAGCATACATTCACTTGTTGTGTTGTTTTCTGACACACACATGCAGAACAGGCTCACTTGCTGTGTTCTCACACACACAGAGCTTTCCCTTAGGCTTTGCTTTGCTTGTGGCAGTGACAGAGGCTGCACTGCTCATTGGTCACAGGGGATGATTGACAGGACATAGAGCCTGGATGTAGCTGGTCTGGTCTGCCCTAAAGCCACACTGAGCAGTGCAGTGATAGGCTGAGAAACACACACCTTTAATTTAGATGGTAGGTGTGGTGAGGGGGAAGGCTTACACATGTAAATAAACAAATGCAAAAAAGAAAAAAAAAAAACTTATGTGAATAAATAAATAAAAAACTGAAAGCAGCACATATATGGCTGCCAAAAACAACAGACCAAACAATAGTATTGAACACATAAATATTACGTATTATCGATAACACAAAATTGCACTCTGTTAGCTTTGCTTTTTATGCAATTACTTCACAAATGCCCTGTGCTTCACCTGCATGTCTTGTAAAATAAAGGTTTTTAATGTATACAGCATTGTGCAGTTCTTTATTAATCACTTACGACATCTTCAAGGTTACAGTTTGCTCTCTTTTTCAGAAGCTCCTGTACAATTTCCAGATTTCCTTGCTCAGCTGCCAGCATCAGCGCAGTCTGTCCATTCTGAAAAAAACAATACATTAAGTAATCATAAAGATTTAATTTAGTTTCAATTACATACACGTAACTTTAATATAAAAGAAAAAACAGTGATAAAAATATGTTCTTGAAGGAGCAGCAGTTTGCATTTGAAGGCACTGGGTGACAGCACCATATAAACACATTTAAAGCTCCTTTAAGAAGGGCATAAGGCCCGCAAAACCATTATTATAATATATCCATGGGTGCTTCAGTTATGGATGATTGAAATTATTACATTCAATTAAATCAGGGTAGAATCGAAGAGAAAAGTAAAAAAAGTAATTAAAAGTAAATTCAATGTATCATTTATTGCGATTAAAAAAAATTGTTCCTCTTGAAAACACACCGGAAACGTCCGGTTTTCACCTGTTCTCTAGGCTGAAGTGCTTGCCATCTATTTCTGACTGCAACAGAGGTGCATCACAATTACCCCAGGCTTTGCCAGTAAAGCAGCAAATAGGCAGCTGAAGAGAAGTCAGCTACGGGCTGTACCACAGTTTGAAAAAGGTGGTAGGAGCTCCAGCAAAAAGCTTTATAAAATCTTTTTTGTGTGGTACTCAAGTCTGCTGAAGCATTTAACACGATTTAACCCCCATTTTACTATTTTGATAAGTCAATCCAGAAATATTGCAGGTCTAAAGAATACAAATGCTGCTTATTTAAAGATGATCAGCTATTGGCTTAGCTTGGCCCCTCACATCTCTCCCAATCATGTACACAACTTTAAAATAATTTTTACAAATCCTCTGGCCTCATAATTACAATAAGTCAGAGTCTTTAAGTGTCACCATCCATGCATAAAATAAGAAACTCTTACATATTAATTCTGAGTTTCAATAGAAAAGTAGAGAACTTCCGTTGATATCTAGACTCTGAGGGTTATGTATGCAACTAGCTCTATGGTTAAATCTTTATCAACATATTGCCATCATACATATGTCTTTTACTTTCAGAAATCAGTAAAAAGACAATGGAGAAAAATAATTAATAATATATCTTATTGAGTTGACACATGTAAACTTTTACCTAACTTATTTCAGACACTAGCAGATAGTTGTGTAATAACCGGATGATGTGCAATCTTTCATGTGATAGTGAAGTTGATCCACTCCCTTATTTATTCAGTGTTTCCAATACAAATAAACAAACAAAAAAAGTCACAACATTCAGAGTGCTTAAGATAATTGTTGGGACAACTGAAGGTTTGTGTTATGACACTAAGACATTGCTTGACAAAATTTATCTGAAACTTGGGAGCCAGCCAGGTTGGTGAGAGCCAGCTAAACATTTTGGAGGCAAGTTGTAGGTTATATATAGAAATATATGTATGATAACTAAAGTTATGAGGCAACAGTAACATTTTAGGTGCTGATGCTCCCTGGCTCCCAAGATTTGTCAAGCCTTGCGTGAAGATGACCAAAGCATTATCTCACAATTTGACAGATTGACTGTAAATATCTCCTCAGAAAAAGTCTCCACCAGTCATCACCACTGCCCCGATATAGTGGTCGCGTACACCGGCATTACATAAAAGGTTTGAGAGGTAAGGGGTGCAGAGAGACAGCTGGGGAGGGGGACAGGCATGGGTGGGGAGGAAAGAGGGAGAGACTGAGCAACAGGGGGTAGAGAGGGAGAAAAGGGTAGAGAGATAAGGGGGCAGAGAGACAGCTGTGGAGGTGGACAGGAATGGGGGCCAGAGGGAAAAGAGAAAGCAGTAAGAGTGTTATTCAGACGGGGTTACTATTTAATCCTATAAATATTTAAATAAAATATTATGTCCCCTCTCTGGTTCACATTATATATCATCGTGCTTGTGCCACACTGCATCCTGTCTCTCCAGGAAGTTAAATAAAGTACTGTAGTGTTGTGTAGCCCGCGCGTACGTACAAGGACCCAAGTGTAGCCCGCGCGTACGTACAAGGACCCAAGTGTAGCCCGCGCGTACGTACAAGGACCCAAGTGTAGCCCGCGCGTACGTACAAGGACCCAAGTGTAGCCCGCGCGTACGTACAAGGACCCAAGTGTAGCCCGCGCGTACGTACAAGGACCAAAGTGTAGCCCGCGCGTACAAGGACCAAAGTGTAGCCCGCGCGTACAAGGACCAAAGTGTAGCCCGCGCGTACAAGGACCAAAGTGTAGCCCGCGCGTACAAGGACCAAAATGTAGCCCGCGCGTACAAGGACCAAAGTGTAGCCCGCGCGTACAAGGACCAAAGTGTAGCCCGCGCGTACAAGGACCAAAGTGTAGCCCGCGCGTACAAGGACCCAAGTGTAGCCTGCGCATACAAGGACCAAAGTGTAGCCACTCAGCAGAAAAAGAAAAATTAGTGACATAATAGCCTAGTATGTGCATGGTAGCCGCGTGTCTGATCAATGCGGAGTACAAAATGCCTAGAACAACAATCTCTACAATGGTGAAAAATAAGGAACCTATTTAAGGAGCCGATGTGGCTAGAGGTGTGAAGGTTTTGGGTAAGCAAAGGTCACAGACATTGGAGGAAGTGGAGAAATTGTTGTACATTTGGAAATAACGAAAAACAGTTAGTAGGTAATCGTACTTCCTAGGCAATAATTTGACAGAAATCAAACCAATTGCATGGCGATCTAGTAAAAGACGAGCCTACAAGTGGTGAAAGCAGTGAAGAATTTAAAGCCAGTCATGGTTGGTTTGAGAAATAAAAAAAAATAAGTCTTGATAGGTTTCTAGTGAGCCTCCAGCACGGTTCAGCGGTGATAGAAAAGAGAAAGATCCCTGTGCAAATGTCAGATGTTGTAATGGAAGAGGACTCCCCTTCCAAGCAATAACCGCTCTCCTCCTCTACATCGCCATCATCCCATGGGCCCTCAAATCCTCTCAGTACAGATAAAGTGAAGTTAAATTCTCTTTTATTTTATCATTTATTTATTTTTAAATGCATTTATCACCTGCCTTTCATACTTGCTAATGTTATTTTGCTACATACGTGGTCCTTTAATTTTCACAAACACATTTGGACATAGTGCACTTTATAGAAAGAAAATACAGCATACTATAGTCATTTTTATTTTATTTTAAGATAAATTAAAGTAAAGCCCATCCCCTCCAAGTTGCAAGGGAGAATTCCTGTAGCCAAGGCAGAAATATTCTATAGCTGAATTGGACACCCTCCCCTGGATCATGATACTTGGGAACTACTGATAAATATAAAAAAAAAGCTGTACCAAACCCCAAAAATTATTTGAAATAACAAATAAGGGCACATATGTAGAAGCTACTGCAGAATAAAAAAAAAAAAAAAAACACTTGCCCATGCATTAGGAATATACAATACTGGATTTGATATATAAGCAGCACTGAGCTTAAAGGATGAGGCCTCTGTTGAAGCAGAAAATACCATGTGGATCCCAAAAATAGATTTCCTGAGGATCATAACTAGTCCAATTACCAGATTATTCCTGGACAGACTACTACTGCTGGGTGCAGGAACTAGTCTGGCTAACTATAAAGAACGTTTGGCTATAAAGACAAGAACACTTAGACCACATCACGACAGCCACATCTTGTGTCTGGTTGAGATCATCTATATCGTTTTCATGGCAAAGATACTGAAGTGGACAGGGCCCTCCATTCTTTATAAGGTGTTAAGTTTGTTTTTTGCCTTGTACAATACCACTGTACAGCGCTAAGGAATATAAATAAAGACAATAATAATAAGTGGTTTGCCAGTTCCTCCTCCAGTATTTATAGTTATATAGTGGTAACTATGGTTACAAATATTTTAGCCCATCTGTTTCAACCTTTTTAGATCTCCTTATATCTTTATATTATGTGAACTGATCCAGAGGAAGGAAAACAAAATAATTCATAGAAATACTGCCAATTGTCTCATTAGGGAGGGGGGGGGGGCAAATTCTTCATGATCCCAAATACTGGCAATCAGATGGCATCCTGGATCAGTATCCTACCTAATCTGGTTAACGGACATAACCCTGTATAGCCTTTTTTCATCAAAACTATATCCAGCTCCAGTCTATAATTATAATTACCTATTGATTCTGCTGTCACTACATCCTTGGGTAGTGAATTCTGCAATCTGACTGCTCTTAATGTGATGTTTTACCATACAAAACAGTAATGCAAGATTTTCAATTGTCAACTTCTGCTAGACTGAATGAAATATTGAAAGGGGTCTAATAATGACTCACCACAGCTCATTTTAATTACTTAACACCAAATTGAAGAGCATTTATTTTAGGTCTGATGCATGATCTACATGTTCCAAGCTGGAAAAGAAGACTAATGGGACAGGGGGACAATTAAGATGACTTATTTAAGTGAAGAGATAAATAAATAAATGATTACAAAGATTAACCCCATTTTCACAATGTTCACTACAAAGTGAATACTTCATATTAAGTATGTAACTATTTATACAAAGAAACCTTTAAAAATGTTTATATTTTATGGAGACACAAAACTCTCACATTGGTCTAGCATGCATTTAAAGCAGCATATAGGTGATTAAACAAACTATTTTTTTTTACTGAAAATGCCTCTAACAAATAATAAATTGAAACGGTCAGCTTTATATTCTTGTTTAGTCTTTCAGTTGTGTACGACTCTCCGTGACCCTATGGACCGCAGCACTCTAGGTACATAGAGCTCCATAAATGTACCAGCACAGTGCCCTGACACATTTAAATTAAAATCTTGCAGAAGGAAGCACAATTTCTTAATTTGCACTGCTAATCTTTGATAAAAAAAAATGTGCTTTTAAAATCCATGCTAGATAAATGTGTGTCTTCATTTTACCTTTAATTAAAATGTAGGAACATCTTTGAATTTGCTGCATTTAAAATGTAAATGAGTTTACACCATATTGATTCAATGACATGCTATATTAGCTTTAAAAAAAAAAACACACACAACCTGCTGGAGGGAGGGCTGAAGATTCTCTTTAAAAGGCAGATCCACAAAGAGAGAGCAGCCCAATCTCAAACGATAAAGGCTAGCAGTGTTTTTATTTAAATTACATTTTGATTTCTTACCCACAAGACCTTTTGATTTCCATCAAATGTAGTTGAAACAGTGCAAAGTCTTAATTTTAAACCAGGGGAGTGTGACCCTATGAAAATATCTAAACATATGTAGGAAACGTCCCCTCAAAACTAATGTCCATATTTAAGCACAAAACTCCCCATGAAATATCTCTCTATGGTGATAGGTAGTGGGATAAGTGACTTGTTGGCTTGCTTCAAATTTTACCTACCCACTTCCTGTTGTGACTCAGACTAGTAAATAAAGTCTACTATATTTATTGCAACACAGCGACTACTTACATGAGATTATAGCTATTCTCAAGTGAATATGTAAATTACTTAGATTGCATGTGAGAAAAAAAAAAAAAGGAGTTTGGAATAATTTTGTCACGGACTGTACAATGTGATATTAAACTTATTTTGCGTTGCAGATCCACCATGTAAGTGCACTTTCTGACCACTTGTGTGTCTTTTTTAAGGGCCAACAAATCGTTGCAAACATAGGTTTAAGCAAAACTAAAAACGAATAGAAAAAAAAATACTTTTCTGGAAATGTATTCATATGTGGATTCTCTTTAATGTGGTTTCAATGATAGCATCCCTTTAAGTTGGTAATTGATCATATGTCATATTTGGACCATTATACATTATTTGGAGAAGGAAACCTGTTACAAGCAACAGTGTATTATCATACTAAATGCATACAAATTCAGCACTTATTTTTCTCTAAACAGACAGTGACAACTCTTAGATGACGCATTATGTAAAATCAATGATTGCTTTGAAAACGGCATTAATTTAGTGACACATTAAAAGGCGTGCGTCTATTACATACTCTGGCCAAGGGCTAGAGTAATTCTTAAACTCTAAATGATTTTTACTAACAACTTAGAAACTCATGTAGCTTTTAAAATGTATGAGCAATTAAAGTTTGATGTTATGCAGTTTTATACCTCATTTCTTTCATCCACATCCTTGCATTTTTCCAATAATGCTTTCAGGGCAGCAATATTGCCGTCTTCCACATATGCCAGGAGGTTCTGAGGACCCAAGCTCGCCATGATTCTCAAGTCTGTCAATGGTCAGTAGTAAGCTGGAAAAAAAAAAGAGACAAAAACATGTATTACATATTATTTCTAGTACAAGCTCTCTGAACAAATAATCTCTTTAAAACCTAGAGCCCAATTCAATTCGAAGCCCGTGTCTCAAGCTATCCAGGCCATATGTCAATGTCAGTTCTGGTGCTATTCAACTGAACAAGCCCGCGAGTTAAGGGCTGAAAGCCGAGACCGTAAACCATTCAATCGACCACAGCAGTTCTGGGCGGGAATATGATCAATTAAGCAAGACTGTCACCACCCATTTCGAAATAGCCAATAAAAAATGAGACCCTCATCATGATGTCAGTAAAACATGGAGGTTACATGTCAATCAATTAGTGTTTAGGGGTCCGATTTGTGATCAGACTCGCAAAACCACAAATTACAAAATAATAAAAGTGAATGCAAATACTGTTCTAGTCCATATGGGTGGCTTGATATGTATTAACTCATTGATTTCGAGGATCAATATAACCCCAAAATCACACATAATAAAATACATTTTTTATAGATTGCGGAATTTCTTGCTTTTGCAAAGTGTTTTCTCTCAATGTTGACACCCCCAGAAATCCCCAGGGAAAATTAGCATATCTTATACAATGTTTCTTTTTGGCCTGGGGATTGTGCAGGCATGCTGAGTTAGCACCTGTAGTCTGCCCTACTGTGGGAAGTCATATGATGTCAATTTCCTTTAGCCAATCAGCATGCACATGTGCTGCATATTGGATATCTCATTAAAAATTCTACAGGATGCATTCATAACCTACCTCACTTACATATACCTTAAATATATGTATTGGCATTTAGTAGAAAAAGATTAATGCTCTTAAGAGCACAAGCTGCTATAGTAAAAAATACCACTGTAGTCCTACATGTAAAATACACGCTTTTGAATAACTACACTTACTAATGGGCAAGATATTTTTAGAAAGTAAAACAAGATAATGCAACCTTCATTTATTAGCTGCAATTATGCTGTGCTTGAAAATAGATAAGCAGAAACCAAAATGGTGTCAAAGATGGGAAACTATTCTGAATGCCAAGGAATGTTCAATATTCTATAATGGAAATTTGCCAAATAGTTCAATATGACAAATAAAAAAATTACTGATTTCAAGGACACAGGCTGCTAGGAAAGTACAAAAGACGTTGCAAAAGAAAAAAAAAGGAAGTGGAAACCAAAAGTAACAAACAATTGCATATACAACGTAAAATATGTAAAGGTTGTTCTCCTTACTTCAAATGTGTGCTCTGTCAAGTTTAGTTATCTAAAATATAGCAAAATAGTTCACTGCTTACACAACACAATGAAAGAAGCCATGACTCGAAATTTTGATGGTTTCTAACTTCATTTGTTGCTCTACATGTATCTTTACAACAAACTCTTCATTCATTTAAACATGCTTAGATAGTTATTAGATATTATATAAAATCGCCACCCCCCCCAATAAAAGTTACATAGAAGATTGAAAGTGGCCCGGCGACCATAACAGGATACAGTTGTTAATCATGTTTTCCATGCTCAGAAGATACTACATCCAATGAATTGTTCTTGCGAATCGAGGGGCTGCATTTGCGGAGCTGGAGGCTCTACGGCGCCTCACAAGCGGTTACAAACACCCACACGAGGCACTTTTATAAAATAGATCTAACACACAATCACAATCACTAAAAATGAGCCGTGGGACTTACAAAAAAAACTATTACGAACTCGCAAAAATATGACCTTAAGGACCAAACAGAGTCCAGCAGAAAACATTAAAAAAACAATAAATACACACAAAAATGAAGTTACACCTCAATTTAAGTCCAAATTACCGAGTTTACAAACATGAAAATCCCCTAAGCGAGAGAAAAAATGGCCGCCGAAAAAAAACAAAAACGAGGCTACAGGACCCTAAAGCCACAAAACACCACCGAGCACATACGGCATTTCCAAAAAGCAGTATGAGGTACAAGATAAACTTTTAGCAAGGACGCTAAATAATCCACACCTGCGTACCACATACACATTTGCCGCCATTTTACAGCACTAACTTACACAATGGGGAAGTACATAGCTACACGAACGGCTTCCCCTCGCGCACGCAGCCTATGTACACTACACACATTGCTGACACTTACACCTCAGCTCCACAACACTGCAAATCTACATTGTATGCTGCAGGAACAAAACAGATTGTCAGCTCTTCTGCACAATGCTTCCTGCATATATTACTTACAAATAGGTAAAGTATATTCATTTATTACATTATTAAATATTCAATTAGCATACAAAAATACATATACACAAAAAAAACACTATCGCAATAAACACAAAAGCCATTTACCGCGCCTCACAACGAGCTCCAACGCTGCTAATAGCACACAAAGCCTTGCAATAAGCGCAAAGAGCAGATCAGCGCCAACATTACAATAACAGCAAAAGCGCCTCTGATAACAAAAAAATACAACCAAGAGTCTCGCAATGAGTGCTAAAGGCTCAGACCACCCAAAAAAAATTATGTCTGTGGCAAACAGCATTACCTGCCTTACAATTTTTTTGCCCTGTCATTTTTGACGGGCAAGTCGCTAGTTAATAAATAATTGTTAAACTATTGAAAAAGTATTTTATCAGTCAAATTAGGTGCATTTGGAAAGTTTTCAGGTATATACCTGTCACCGCTTGGTTAATTGTTATTCTATTTATCTACAAGCACAGTAATTATATGAGTACAAGCCCTACGCAGCAATATTTCAGATCATTTGCAAACAAGCCCTGTAAATAGTGTCAGGTCAAGACATGCATGTGTAATATTATAATTCTACATTTAAATGGAAGGTGAGCCATGGTTGCTTTTGTAAATTATTATATGGCACTGGAACACTATATATGGATATTTTGGATTGTATAATTCCATTTATAGAACAAAAAATATATACTGTAATAAAAATGAAATTAACCAAGTAACACTTCAAAGTGCAAAACGGTTATGACACACCGTATCGACCATCCACTGCTAATAGGTGCTTTTCATTCAGCCATAACTCTTAATAAATGAATCAATGTTTACATCCAGGATACTACAACAAAACATATCCTCCTCTAATATTAAGTTAAAATGCTTACAATCATTTGCTTTAACTGCCTTGCTTGCCTCTGAAAAAGGTTAATGGGTGTGTTCTTGACATGAAGAATTTATGATGCCTATCATTAGAATTGTGGACAAAATAAAAGGGAAACAATCAGATCATTTTTTTCCGATGGGTCATTTTGGGCGTCAGCCGAAGAAAAATTGTGGACAGTGTTGCTGTGCTGAAGGATTAGCTTGTCAATGTTATTTGTACCCTGACAGACAAGGAGCGCAGCGGCAGGAAACCACATCCCCCCCCCCCCTCCTTTGTCTCATTCGTCTTATAAATGGCAGACAATGAAGAAGGCTACAGACATAGGTTTGTAGCAGGAAACAATGCCAGTTACACTCACATATATGCTTAACGTGTCTGGAGATAAACATATAAACACACTATATATGTAGATAATAATCACACTAGGCATATGCACTTGACTATACGGCGTCAGTGATGCTGAAGGTGACCACACCCGCAATAAGAAAGGAAACGGGAAAATTAGGAAAATAATAATATTAACATGCAAAAACTACATAGAGAATGGAGATTCCATAATGACCATCCAAACATGTAATCAAAATTAATGAAATATATATATATATATATATATATATATATATATATATATGTACTGTTTAAAATATATTACTCAAAAGGCCTCATTAAATTGAAGCACAATTTATTTTCCTTCCACTGTAGCTGGCAGCAGATAAGAACCAACAGGACATTTAGCCTTCACATTCAAAATACTTAAATTATTGCTTATGTATACCTTAGGCATTTTTTTTTTCTTTTCAGCCTATCTGTCCCTACTAATAAGTACTCGGAAGCAATGAAAAACAAATGATCATCTTAAAAATCAAACAAAACAAAAATCTGCTATATCTGACTTATCCAGCCGCTACAAGTCAAATTAGAGCCTTACAAAACAGTATTACAGACCTCATATTTTCATTTCAAAATGTATATTATATATTTTTTTCTCAATAAATACATTGTAAACTAAATTGTATATACTTTTAATACAAAAAACTACTGGTTTCCTCTACATTTAATACGGTAATTCTGATAAAATTGATTGTCAAATGTTCACCAAATGATCATAGAAATAGGCTGTTACATAAGAAATTCTGAAGACAATAATAAAAAAATTAAAAAAAAGACAAAATTAAAAAACTACAATTAGATTCAGGTTTAAATGTATTACTTTCTAAGGCCATTATAAATATTGTACATGTGACAGGACAGGAGCCGCTAGATGCAATGACAGGTACAGGGGACAGTAAATGCAGGTACAGGTGCCACTAGACAGTTTTGGAGGACAGGGGACAGTAAATGCAAGGGCAGGTACAGGGGACAGTAAATGCAAGGGCAGGTACAGGGGACAGTAAATGCAAGGGCAGGGACAGGGGACAGTAAATGCAAGGGCAGGGACAGGGGACAGTAAATGCAAGGGCAGGGACAGGGGACAGTAAATGCAAGGGCAGGTACAGGGGACAGTAAATGCAAGGGCAGGGACAGGGGACAGTAAATGCAAGGGCAGGTACAGGGGACAGTAAATGCAAGGGCAGGGACAGGGGACAGTAAATGCAAGGGCAGGGACAGGGGACAGTAAATGCAAGGGCAGGGACAGGGGACAGTAAATGCAAGGGCAGGGACAGGGGACAGTAAATGCAAGGGCAGGGACAGGGAACAGTAAATGCAAGGGCAGGGACAGGGGACAGTAAATGCAAGGGCAGGGACAGGGGACAGTAAATGCAAGGGCAGGTACAGGGGACAGTAAATGCAAGGGCAGGTAAAGGGGACAGTAAATGCAAGGGCAGGTAAAGGGGACAGTAAATGCAAGGGCAGGGACAGGGGACAGTAAATGCAAGGGCAGGGACAGGGGACAGTAAATGCAAGGGCAGGGACAGGGGACAGTAAATGCAAGGGCAGGGACAGGGGACAGTAAATGCAAGGGCAGGTAAAGGGGACAGTAAATGCAAGGGCAGGGACAGGGGACAGTAAATGCAAGGGCAGGGACAGGGGACAGTAAATGCAAGGGCAGGGACAGGGGACAGTAAATGCAAGGGCAGGGACAGGGGACAGTAAATGCAAGGGCAGGGACAGGGGACAGTAAATGCAAGGGCAGGGACAGGGGACAGTAAATGCAAGGGCAGGGACAGGGGACAGTAAATGCAAGGGCAGGGACAGGGGACAGTAAATGTAAGGGCAGGTACAGGGGACAGTAAATGCAAGGGCAGGGACAGGGGACAGTAAATGCAAGGGCAGGGACAGGGGACAGTAAATGCAAGGGCAGGGACAGGGGACAGTAAATGCAAGGGCAGGGACAGGGGACAGTAAATGCAAGGGCAGGTAAAGGGGACAGTAAATGCAAGGGCAGGTACAGGGGACAGTAAATGCAAGGGCAGGTACAGGGGACAGTAAATGCAAGGGCAGGTACAGGGGACAGTAAATGCAAGGGCAGGTACAGGGGACAGTAAATGCAAGGGCAGGTAAAGGGGACAGTAAATGCAAGGGCAGGGACAGGGGACAGTAAATGCAAGGGCAGGGACAGGGGACAGTAAATGCAAGGGCAGGGACAGGGGACAGTAAATGCAAGGGCAGGTAAAGGGGACAGTAAATGCAAGGGCAGGTACAGGGGACAGTAAATGCAAGGGCAGGTACAGGGGACAGTAAATGCAAGGGCAGGTACAGGGGACAGTAAATGCAAGGGCAGGTACAGGGGACAGTAAATGCAAGGGCAGGTAAAGGGGACAGTAAATGCAAGGGCAGGGACAGGGGACAGTAAATGCAAGGGCAGGGACAGGGGACAGTAAATGCAAGGGCAGGGACAGGGGACAGTAAATGCAAGGGCAGGTACAGGGGACAGTAAATGCAAGGGCAGGTAAAGGGGACAGTAAATGCAAGGGCAGGTAAAGGGGACAGTAAATGCAAGGGCAGGTACAGGGGACAGTAAATGCAAGGGCAGGTACAGGGGACAGTAAATGCAAGGGCAGGTACAGGGGACAGTAATTGCAAGGGCAGGTATAGGGGACAGTAAATGCAAGGGCAGGTAAAGGGGACAGTAAATGCAAGGGCAGGTACAGGGGACAGTAAATGCAAGGGCAGGTACAGGGGAGAGTAAATGCAAGGGCAGGTACAGGGGACAGTAAATCCAAGGGCAGGTACAGGGGACAGGTGCCACTAGATGCAATGTCAGGTACAGGGGACAGTAAATGCAATGACAGGTGCCACTAGATGCAGTGGCAGATAAAGAGGACATGTTCCACTAGATGTAATGTCAGGTACAGGAGGCAGTAAATGCAATGACAGGTACATGGGACAGGTGCCACTAGATGCAGTGGCAGATAAACAGGACATGTTCCACTAGATGCAATGACAGGTACACGGGACAGTAAATGCAAGGACAGGTACAGGGGACAGGTGCCACTAGATGCAATTACATGTGCAGGGTACATGTTCCACTAAATACAATGACAGGTACAGGGGACAGTTGGCAATAGATGTACAGGCGACACGTTCCAATTGATGCAATGACAGATACAGTGGACAAATACCAATAGATGTAATGACAGGACCAAGAGACAGCGCCACTAGCTGCTACGACAGCGCCACTAGCTGCTACGACAGGTAGAGAGGACATGTATAACAGAAACAATGGAAGGCCACAAGCCATTTGCCATCTAGATGTTATCACAGATCGATGAGGACTGGTCAATTATTATTATTATTATTTTACACATTACACCAATGTCCAAAAGTATTTATAAAAATGAATTCAGAAGTAATCCATATTATATTTTGGATATACATACAAATATTTTAATACAATGCTATTCAGAAGGGGAAGCGATGGAAGCATACAGTGTATGAAAGGAGGGTTGTATAACTGATGAGAAGAACCAGTGGAGACTTGTACCATTAGAAAAAATAGCAGATAAATGGGACACTGATCAGAGATAGCAAACATATAAAGTCTCTTATTAGATACAATTATAGTTATGCTGAATCTTAATAGAGTAGATATAGTAAAGGTGGCAGAGGGAATGTCCCATCATATAAGAAGAGAGTAACAGAAGATGAACAATTAGATGCAAAGACAAGTAGTGGGATGAAGCTTGGAAAGACAGACACCTAAGATATAACAGTAGAATAAAAACATAAATATATACACAATACAGACAAAAATGACATCTGACAAAATGTATATAAAACTGACATACAGAAGCAGGAGGGAAACCTATACAATGGTAGATAATGGACATTTATATAAAATGACGGGCAGTGCCCCATTAAAAATAATGATAGTGAAAATGTATATAAAATACACACCGCGATTGAACATACTGGCACTCAGTCAGTGGGCATTTACATATAGTGACAAATACAGGCAATGCCTAATTCTATATAATTACAGTGTAATTATTATGGCCATTTATTTATAGAGTTGACATGTCCAACATCACTAAGTACAGGAAATATAGTGATATATAAGAAAAACATGACAAACATTACATACTGGGACAGAGGGTACTGAGGGACTGGTTTCCAAATAACTAATTGTGTGTATTTATATACATATATATATATATATATATATATATATATATATATATATATATATATATACACACATATACACACACACAAACAAACACTGACAGTGCCACATTCCATACAATGACTGGGCAAGTGTATATACCATGACATAAACAAACAGTGCCCTATCCCATATAATCACAGTATAAACACATACATGAATTGTCACATGTAGGCATATACATTAACAGTATAAACATGCACATAAAAATGACACATGTCCCATTACATACAATGATATGTGTGTATATATATATATATATATATATATATATATATATATATATATATATACACACATACACACACACAGTGTCCTGTCGCACACAATGACAGGACCATACTATATAATGACAGTTTATAAATCCCATACAATAACATAAGTAACAAGTGACACACAATGACAGCCATCAGTACATCCCATACAACAACAGGTCAGTCATTTAGATGTAAACACTATCCCGGGGAGGGGCCACTAGTAGAGCTGGACCAGACCACTCTCCCCACGATGAGTATATAGGCCCAGAGCCCCTCTCACCGCGGGATGTCTCTGTATGTCACGCTCAGTCTCAGCTGTCACAGTCGTTCTGTACCGGCAGCAGCCATCTTGTCACCCTGACCGGAGAGGGGATGAGTCAATCTTGCATCACGTGGTGTGTGGGAGTGACGCAACGAGTGGGCGGATACACTAGGCGTGGCCATACAAAGCTAAGGCGCTGCCGCGGTTACCATGGTTACCTGCCTGTTCTCCTGTAGGCTACAAGATTCAGCAACATAATCAATGTACTGTGTATATCAATGAGCAGACCACTGCCTGACTGTGAATATATGAATATGATGCACATTTTATATCATCTTAGATCAAAATGCTTACAATGAGTGCAATAGTTCTGAAGGCCAACATAAAATAATCCTCCTTGCTTTGCTATATGTTCATTTGTATTTATCTTTGTCTGAACTTAACTTATGTACTACAATAATAATAATATCAGTAGCATAGGTTTTACTATATTGCTGTGGCAATAGACTGATATTGCAAAATACACCATAGGTTTAAATGGAGATTTTATTTAAACATAGCTTATTCATTGATCACAATAAACCAGTGGCAGGCAAATTACTTCATTTGAAGGGTCCCATACATGGCTCCAAAGGGACGTCCCCTTAGGGATTTTTAGATATTTGTTTTACACGTCGCAAAAATGAAAGCAGTGTAGAAATGTTAGTGTATAGATTAATTGGTAATAGAGGTATAGATAATTAATATTGGATAGTTGTTGAGGAAGAATATGCTCCCAGTCTAGAGAACAGGCTGGGGGCCGTATGGGAAGTGTATGAGTGCCGCGTGGGAAGTGTATATGAGCTCTGCAGGGGAAGTGTAGAAGGGCTACATGTGAAGTGTACCAGGGCTGTAGGGGCAGTGTACAAGGGCCGCGTGGGAAGTGTAGGAGGGCCACGTCGGTAGTGTAGGAGGACTGCTTGAGGACCCTAGATGCAGGGGAAGTATATGAGGGCCGCATGGGAGGTGTACGAGAGCTACCTGGGAAGTGAAGGAGGGCTGCATAGGAAGTGTACGAGGGCCGCGTGGGCAGTGTAGGAGGGCTGCATAGGAAGTGTACGAGGGCCGCGTGGGCAGTGTAGGAGGGCTGCATAGGAAGTGTACGAGGGCCGCGTGGGCAGTGTAGGAGGGCTGCATAGGAAGTGTACGAGAGCTACCTGGGAAGTGTAGGAGGGCTGCATGAGGCCCCTAAATGCATGGAAGTATATGAGGGCCGTATGGCCAAAGGCGCTCATTGCCCATTCGCCTCGCGAAGCAAGGCAAGCATTTGAGGTATTGAAGCACGCAGGATTTAGGTTTAAATGAGCAATTAGGCAGACACGCTTATTGCAGCCAGCAGCCATGTCACACACGCGCTCTCCGGGAAAAAAAATATGACCTTGAAAAAATATGAATTTTAACGGACGACCTGCCGAAATCAGAAAACACAAAAAACAAGAAAAATAATAAAAAAAAACCATAAAAACACATCTACACACAGCACAGGGGGAGAGCCAGGAATCATGGGAATGAGGTTGCAAGCGATTTTGAGCCTTACATGACAGACAAAAACTTAAAAATTCTGAAACTGGATGAAAACAAGGCTGAGCAAAGCCAGGCCTTAGAAAATACACAATGGCAAAGACAGTAACACTTATAGCACCAACGCCAGGCACGCAGGACTTTGAAAATAAAACAAAAGCCAGTCAGCACCCCCCACACAGTCAGCGCCTCCCCCCAGTCAGCAGACACACAGAAGAGAAACACACAGGGAAGGCACAGGGGGGAGACACATGGCATTACCAAGCACAAAACTTGCAGGGTAATGAACCGTACAATGAGCGGCCGTGCAGTAGGCGGGAGGAAAGGTTCGCAATAAGCGTAAAAGGCGCTCAGAGAAGCAAAAGCCTAACCTTGTGTGGCAAACAGCATTGCCTGGCTTACAATTTTATGCCCGTAATTTTTTGACGGGCAATTCGCTAGTATATATATATATATATATATATATATATACATAGATGAATAATCAGAGTATTGCAGTATATAGTGATACCTTTTTTATTGGACAAATATATTCATAGGTTTCATGACGAGCTTTCAAGAGTGATCCTCTCTTTGTCGAGTTAGAGTCAATACTGATTATAGATTCACAAATACAGCAAAAAATTCCAGGATTAACAAATAATGTTCTGTAAGTAAATTGGGGTCGTAAATAGTTTCGTGGATCGGTAAACAAACTCAGGATGAAGGCAGAGAACAAAAAATAAAAAAAATCAATAAACACATATATATTTACAATCATGAATGTTGGAGGTTATAAGAAATTTTGATAATGAGATAAGAATTCAATGTCTACATTAAGGCCTGACTTATTACTGTTAAAGAACATAATAATTTTAATTTCAAATGTCTTTCTTTCCTTAGTGTTTTTAAAAAAACCTTTGAGTATTTTGATTTTGAGATTTTTCATGGAGTGGTTATTCTGGGTGAAATGGTGTCCAACTGGAGTACAGTAAGTGTCCTCATTGTGCTTATTGATGGAATGTCTGTGTAGATTCATCCTCATATGTAATTTCTGGCTGGTTTCTCCAATGTAGTACTCTCTCTCACATGCAGTACATTGTATCATGTAGACTACATTGGATGACGTACAAGAATATGATCCTCTGATGTTATAGGTCTTCTTGTTGTGCGTGGCTGTGTCCTCTTTGCAGATGTGTTGACACAATTTACACCGATTTTTATTGCAAGGTTTTGTGCCATTTTCTATGTTAAGCTCTTCATTGGCCAATCTACTGTTCACCAATGTTTGTCTGAGATTTGGTGGCTGCCTAAATGCAAGAATAGGGGGTTTGGAGAATATATGTTTTAATTCTGTGTCCTCTGTTATCAGTGGTTGTAGATCCTTAAATATTTTGCGGATTCCTTCTAGATTGGGATGGTATGTGGTTACCAGAGGTGTACGTGAGGTTATTTCTTTAGTTTTGTATTGCAGCAGGTGTTCCTGGGGTGTTTTAATGGCAGAGGTTACTTTCTGTGTTATGGCATTAGGTTTGTAGCCCTTTCTCCTGAAGGAGTCAGACCGGGTTTTTAAATGTTTATCACGGTCCTCATTGTTAGAACATATGCGGTGGTATCAGATGGCTTGACTATAGATAATCGCTTTTTTAATATGTGAGGGATGAAAGCTAGAGCTGTGGAGATAACTGCATCTGTCTGTAGGTTTCCTGTATACAGATGAGTTAAGTTTACCATTGGTGATGGATATGGTGGTGTCCAGAAAGTTCACCTGTTCTGCAGAGTAATCTATTTTAAATTTAATAGATGGGTGGAAGGTATTAAAGGCAGTGTGGAAGTCTATCTATTTTCTCCCTCTGTCCATATGATGAACAGGTCATCTATATAACAATAGTATCTGTAAGGTTTGTGGATATATGTGGACAGGAATCTCTGGTCAAGGTCAGCCATAAATAAATTGGCATATTGTGGTGCCATTTTAGTCCCCATTGCGGTCCCCATTATTTGCAGGTAAACCTGTTCATTGAAGGTGAAGTATATATATATATATATATATATATATATATATATATATATATATATATAATGTTATTGTTGGCACCAGAGTGGGGCACGGAGGGGCCAATCTAAAAACTAATTTGGACCACTGCCACCTGGGGAGCCCAAATTTATTCTTTCACTAGCTCCGCCACTGCTGTTTACCTATTACAATTCCATTAATTCAATTAGAGTTTCGTATTAATTCCGCAAGTGGCTCAATTGTTAATATAAAGATTAAGGGAGAAAGCGGGCGTCCTTGTCTGGTCCCATTCCCCAGGGAGAATTTTTCTGTTTCCACTCCCATTCTGCTTATTAAAGCAGTTGAGTTTCTGTAAAGGGCCTTTATTGCCTTGGAACTGAACTGTCCAAATCCAAATTTGTTAAAAATGTAATCTATGAAATCCCAATTCACCCTGCTATAACAATGATATAGAGGCTAGAGTAATTTTACTAAAAGATCCACCATCATCTGTAATGGCCATATGAACAGCAATTAATTAAGATTAGCAGTGGGGTAATAAAGTAGATCGCTACCTTGTTGTGGTGAAGGGGCTTGTGTAAATGGAGATGCGAGCTATACCATGTAGGACCAACCAAGATGGGCAGGTCATAGCAGAGAGGTCAGACAAATCATGGTTCACTGGAGAAGGAACTGGCAAACCACTCCAGTAACATGCCAATAAAACAATATGGATAGCACAACCTCAAACACAGACAGATGTGCCTGGCATGCTGCGGCCATATCGTCACCGAGAGTAGGACACGACTGAAGGACTGAACAACAACAATAAAATAGAAGAGCATGCCCAGTTAAAAAAATATAATAGTGACAGAGATGATTAGCAATAGAACAATTTAATGTGATTGTTAATGTTGCTATTTTTGTAACTTGGCATGCTTATTTTACCCTCACTGCTAATCTTAATTAATTGCTGTTGATAATCTCATTATTATGTTTTTATGTGTACTTTTAATTTTTCAGTGTCACTAGCTTCTGGCCTGTATTTTGCTGCAGTTGTTGCATTGGCTGTCTCAGTATGCTTAGGTTGTATCCAGTGATTCCTGGTTTTGACCTATTTACTGTAATAGAATTCTTTTCTCTGCCAACCATCTTCACTTTTTGACTGCCAATGGATTTCTGCATTTTCCGTGTCCAACCCTGAACCCACCTATGTACATTGACAAATCCTCTTATTATCCCTAATCTCATGCCATCTACTGCATCATGAACAATTCTGTGTTGACTTTTGGGTTCAGGTTCATTGTCTTACCCTTTGCCAGCTTGAGTGGTCTCCTGGCTACAGCACATGTCACTACAAGGAGCACCCTAAATGTCACACATGGGTTAATAAAAATATACAGTTTTTAGTTCTGCATCTAAATTTCCAAGGAAGTCGTTGTGTTTGTTTCCTTTGTAATCGATGGAAATTATGTGTAATGTTTTATTGCACTATATATATCATGGAAAAATGCAGTTTGCTGATCAAGCCATTAAAAAGCCAAACAGGAATAGAGACACCAGTATCACCTTACGAAAGATATAGTTTATTGAGAATTTCTCAAAACTCTGAAAGGCTGGCTTGTATGTTTGAGATGCCATATTTTTATGGCTACCCATGGAAATATTTTAATAGGAAGAAAGATGACTTAGTTAAAGAACGATTTGTAACAGCTTAGCTCTGCATATATATACATAACTATATATACTGTATGTATGTGTGTGTTTGAAAACTTTGAGTTTACCTAACAGCATAATTAAAGGGATATCTAAGTGTGCTGGATTAATACATGTTGCACTCTGTAGGCAAGAAGCACCCTATGTGTATTCAGCACATCTGATAAAAACATTTTATTTTTATTAATATCTAAAATTCCCCAGGGAATGTCTACACAAGTTCCTGATCCCCACCCAATCAGCATGCAGTATCCGGGGAGCAATATTAACCCACTATTTACCTGCTCTTGCTTGCTCAGCCAGTAGTAGAGCAGTGTTGTCAGCCTCCCAGTCACTGCTGGGATATGACTCATCCCTGCTTCCCGTCTATGCTGTGTGTTGTTGCCATAGCAACTAACATAGTGCTGTGTCTCAAATCTTTTATCTAACGGGATTGGGAAAAACAAATTTTGATGGGGGTGTCAACCTTAATTTTAAACTGTCAGAAATTACAATTGATTTTGCTAACTTCAAGGTAAGTTTTTAAATGTTTATTTTGGTAATTTTTCATGCAAACATTTTTTTTCATTTACTATTAATTATCCTCTATCAGATGCAATTATAATGCAGGAAATTTACATATCCCTTTAAGTAAAGGACCCCCACGGTACCTAAATCAACCCCCTGGACGCCCATGGTAATCTAACATTAACAAATTAAGTGCCATGGGGGTCCGCAAGTAAAACACTACACTAATCTATAATAAATTTACATTTTGATAACTCTACTGGGCCCTGGTAGAATCCATGATACATTGGTATGAGAGGGAGTCTACATTTCTGGAGAGATATAGTCTGCATTTCTGGAAACAAGGAGTCTGCTTCACTGGACCAGTGATTCATAAGGGGTGTGGTGGTAATTTTAATCTTGTCCAATTATCTTAACCAAAGCTCTCGGTTGCCTCGTTCTGCACCCCTCACTCCATTGATAGATCTGACAAAGTGATGTAACAAACACAAAACTGATTTCTGTACTCATAAACAGTCTCCAAAAATTCAGATTTTCCCAAAAAATGTTTTATGTTCATGGCTTACACAACCGATAATATTGGGCCTCATTCAATTCCTTATATCGCAGTTACACAAGCAAAAAGTGCCCATTAACTTTTCCTAGCTATTCTCTCCCCCTTCTCAGCATGTATCCAAGCGTCCTACTCACAATGTGTGCGAGTAACCCCTACTCACAATATTATGCCGGCTTCCCTATTGATTTTCACACATCAGGAATATTACGAGTTGCTTGAGCACCAAAAAACTATTTAATTCCAGATTACTTCAAATTACTTGGCAACTCCTGATAATCCTGATTTTTTCTAAACATACTAGGAGTACTCAAGAGCACTCGCAAAGGCATAACAATGGCTTTGTGACTTCCTTTCCCCTCCTCACTCACTGCCATTTGCCCACTTCCCCACTCAAAACCTATCCCATTGTTCCTCAATCACCCTATATTAGCGATCTACATAACCATGGGGATCTATTGAGACCCCCTTGGCACCTAAAATGAACCCTGATCTCGTGGAGATCCTTCAAGGACCCCCGCTTACCTAATGTATTAACCCTGGTCCACAAAGGATCCTTAAAGGATGCCCGCGGAATCTAATTAATTAACCCCTGACGTGAAGGTCCTTAAAAGACCACTTCAGCATCTTAATATTAACCCAGGTTCGGAGGTCCATATAGAATCCCTGTGTCATTCAAATATAAACCCCTGTTGTCGGGGTCCATCAAAAGACCCCCATGGTACACTTATTAACCACTTGAATACCATGGGGTCTATATAGACAGTGCCGATTGTTAGATTGGTACATAAGTGCCTTTTTCTTGAACTGCAGTGGTCATTTAATCATTTGGAAACTTAAAGTGAGTCTGTCAACCCAAATCAACTTGTTTTTCTAAAATTCTTAAAGAGCATTAAAAGTGGCTATACACATGTGCATAATTTGCCTCTGATTAGCTACTGAGAAAAACTGTAAGCACAATATTTAACCAGTTTTGAATGCTTTGTAAGAAGAAGCAAACTTGTTGTTAGAGTTACAATGTGCCTTTAATTTGAGACATGATACCTTTAATTCTGCAGTGGAGGTCTGAAAGAAAAGGGCCAGGGGTCTTGATTCAGACACAGATCTGCCTATTGATTACTGCTGCCAAAATATTTTGTTACATATACTATTATAGATAGTCATAGACTGATGAGTTCCTGGAAAAAATAATAAAAATGGTCCCAGTATTGTAGAATTCCACTAATTAAACAAACCCGCACATACGAGTGGGAAAGCTTTATCATATTACAAAATCCTCAATATGGTCCCAACGTTTACATCTTGTAAAAAATGGGGAAATCATCCCTGAACTGAATAAGGTCAGTACAGGATCACAAAATGGGGTATTATAGGAGCAATCCCAAAATATGTGTGCTATAGTGTCAGTTTGATCACAACCTGTCCAACAAATGAGGGAAATGGAAGGGATCCTGTTGTCTCCAGTATTACATTACCATTGCCGGTCTCTTATATGCACATGTTAAAAGGGTTAAAGCCTGGACATCAGAAATTCCTTGGCAGATATTGTAAGTTTTGTTGCATCTCTACTTCAAAAGTAGTTTTGTTGTGTGATGAGCATTCTCTCAGTAATGGCTGTGGGCCTCATTCAATTGCGATTTGGCCAATTGAATAGGGCTCTAAATAAGCACATAGCATATTTTTTTAAAATATGTTTTTAGTTAGTGAAAACCTTGCTTTTGAAAAGATGTTTACTAACTAAAAACTTCTTTAAAAAAATATGCTCTGTACTTATTTAGAGCCCTATTCAATTGTCCAAATCGCAATTGAATGAGGGCCTTTGTGTTTGAATAACAGATTTGTCAAGATCTGCTTTTTAGGGAAGAGTTAACCTCTACTGAAAGAGCTATATCCTCTGTAACCTTCCCCATTGAGCTACATTCCAGTCCCTGCCAATTCCATCACCAGAGACAGGAAAATTGAACAATGGCCTATAAATCTTGCTAACAACCTGACTGATGGCATTATCTAGCAATGGACAGGAAATTAAAATAGTATAAGTGAGTTGACTAGTTTAGAAGGAAACTTTGAATGTGTTGATATGCAATTACTAGCTCACCATGTGATGGGATTAACTCCCACACCCCCTAGATTGGCCAGATAGGTACTGAAAAGGGCTGGTTAAGTTAACTGTTTATGAGCAGGTAATTTAACTATTTAAATGTGTTGAATCAAAGTTGTATTGTTCTGTTTGCCTATAAATGTTCCAACATTTCCCAATAAAAACAGAATTATTCTATGGAACATAAGCAAAATTCTCTCTTTTATTTAGAGGTTTTAACCTCTGTTTATTATTTTTAAGCCCTGGATCCGTATTCTGCATCCTGATGGTCCTGGAAAAGAAGCCGGTCACCAAGAAGCCCATCCACTCCACGGTCCAATGGAGGATTCATGTAGCCAAGGCAGGAGAATTCTGGAAGTGAATCAGCCCCCCTCCCCTGGGTCGTGACAAATTTGAACTATATTAGTGAAGATGTTACATGTTTTAGTTATTGTAAGTATACACTTTCGGAGTTGGATATAGGAAGAGGTGATGCAAATTGAATGAAAGTGTTGGTCCTATAGGGTGACAAGGGGGATGAACATATAATCTTATAGGGTATGCCATAGATCAGTAGTTTGGACCAGTGCCAGCACCTGTGACATTATCTGCTGGGTCTCAGGAGAAACAGGGATGAGATGAGCCTAGAGCTTTAAACATACCACTATCATTAGTCGTAGTATAGATAACTGTAGTTACAATGTACTTGATACAAATCAATGCAATACTAAATTAAAATGCAGTATCAAGAGGGGGCGGAGCCAACTGCCATGCCGGAAAGCTGTGCAATCCTTGAGCTCCAAGAGGGATGCTCATAATCCGCATAAAATCTGCTTATATTTGAGCCACCCAGCAATATTATCAAGACAGGAGGTTTCCTGCCACTGCTTAGAACTTTTCAATTTTTCAATAACACAAGCAGTTTTGGTCTAGAAGCCTGTGTCAACGTTGAAGCCTAGCTAATCTCTACCAGCATGGCAGAAAGGACTTCCTAATTCTGGGATAAACTGCAGCTCTGATAAACAGAAGCAATATCCAACTATCAGCCCGAGCTGCCACCCAGACAGTGAGACACACATGGAGCAGCATGATAACATGGAATCAGATCCATAATTATCAGCAAACATGAATATGGATCAACTGGGTAATGATGCAGCAGATTTTAAACAGGATCCAGTTTATCTTCTAACTTGATTTGTGATCAGAGCCAGTCACATGGCTGCTCCACCATTGCAGCAGTGGCCCTGGATTCCTCTCTGCAGGTGTTCCTGTGCTCCCCCACTTAGAAGTTGCACCCACAGATTGCTCAGCTTTGTACTCTTAGAGTCCTAGAGGTGCTCTAGTTTCCCCGAATCTCAGCATACCAAGTACCCTTAGAATTAACTTGGATCAAATAATGCAGCTGGCTGTGCAGACTGTTACTCTGCCTTCCATTATGGGAATACCAGGTCCAAGACAAGTTGGTTCCTTGCTACACTATTCCTGCTGGTACTTTCACTGACATTGGATCCTGCAAGCAGGGCATTGGGTAAAAAGTGCAGATATTGCTGAATACCTTGTCTTTCCTGGCTATTGGATCTAATGGACTATTGTTTTGGCCCTGATCACATATTGGAGACATTACTACCTGTACTATGCGTGTATCTGAATTCCACTGTTTGTCTCTCATCCTACTCCTATTATTGTTAATATTGAGCTCGCCACTTTATAGAAGTTTAGAGGCCCTACTTCCTGTTACTCTTCACTTATAACTAGGGGTCATTACTGCTTGTTTCTGGTCTAATTTTCGGACCTTGCGTTTTAGATCAGTGCCACCACCCGTGTGAGCGCAGCTTTATGAGCGAGCGTGTCTTCAGAGCCATCCAGTGTCTGAAAATATTTAAAACGACTGCTTTTGTTATACCATGCAGAAAATGCTCAGATAAAACATAACAGCCTCAATATAATATGAAGCTTTTGATTAGTATATAAAAACATACATTATCTATGTTAGTAGGTCCCCTCTACTAACAATGCAAACGTTACCTTTTTAACTAAAACATTAATTTATAAAAAGTTCTTGCAGGAAAGCAACATATATATATACAGTATCTCACAAAAGTGAGTACATCCCTCACATTTTTGTAAATATTTTATTATATCTTTTCATGTGACAACACTGGAGAAATGACACTCTGCTACAATGTAAAGTAGTAAGTGCATAGCCTGTATAACAGTGTAAATGTGCTGTCCCATCAAAATAACTCAACACATTGCCATTAATGTCTAAACCGTTGGCAACACCCCTGTGGAAATGTCCAAAATTGGGCCCAAAGTGTCAATATTTTGTGTGGCTACCATTATTTTCCAGCACTGCCTTAACCCTCACAGGCATGGAGTTCACCAGAGCTTCACAGGTTGCCACTGGAGTCCTCTTCCACTCCTTCATGATGACATCACAGAGCTCGTGTATGTTAGAGACCTTGCACTCCTCCTCCTTCTATTTGAGGATGCCCCACAGATGCCAAATAGGGTTTAGGTCTGGAGACATGCGTGACCAGTCCATCAACTTTACCTTCAGCTTCCTTAGCAAGGCAGTGGTCGTCTTGGAGGTGTGTTTGGGGTCGTTATCATGTTGGGAGACTGCCCTGCGGCCCAATCTCTGGAGGGAGGGGATCATGCTCTGCTTCAGTATGTCACAGTACATGTTGGCATTCATGGTTCCCTCAATGAACTATAGCTCCCCAGTGCCGGCAGCACTCATGCAAACCCAGATCATGACACTCCTACCACCATGCTTAACTGTGAGCAAAACACACTTGTCTTTTGTACTCCTCATCTGGTTGCTGCCACATACGCTTGACACCATCTGAACCAAATAAGTTTATCTTGGTCTCATTGGATCACAGGTCATACTTCCAGTAATCCATGTCCTTAGTCTGCTTGTCTTCAGCAAACTGTTTGCAGGCTTTCTTGTGCATTATCTTTAAAAGAGGCTTCCTTCTGGGACGACAGCCAGGCAGACCAATTTGATGCAGTGTGCGGCGTATGGTCTGAGCACTGACAGGCTGACCCCTTCAACCCTTTGCGGCAATGTGTTGAGTTATTTTGAGGGGACAGCAAATTTACACTTTTATACATGTTGTACACTTACTACTTTACATTGTAGCACAGTGTTGTCAAATGAAAAGTTATAATAAAATATTTACAATAATGTCAGCGGTGTACTCACTTTTGTGAGATACTGTATATATACAGTAAAACCGTGATTATCCGGCACTCAACCAACCGGGACTCTCAAGCAACCGGCACGCGCCTAGATTCCGCATTTGCAAGAAAATCCCGATAATCAGGCATTATCCGGCACTATCTGGCAGTTCGAGACTGCACAAAAAGAACTAACCTTTTTCCTATTTCTGGGCCTAAATGGCCTAGTTTAGGTGCTAATGCCTTTTAAAAGGGGGTTTGGGGGGTTTAAGGGTCGTTTAAACCCTTTTTTTCTGGACTCCCGATTAACCGGAAACTACACTTATCCAGCAATCGGGAGTCCCTGTGGGTGCCGGATAATCAGGGTTTTACTCTATGTTGCTTTCCTGCAAGAACTTATTATATATTAATATTTTAGTTAAAAAGGTAACCTTTGCATTGTTTGGGCAATAACAAGTGCATATATGCCCACTTTAACTAGCAGACATTTTTATTTTCTTAAGCATGTTTATTTAGTGTTTGTATGTTGCAACATTACACCGTCATTTTATAATATTTTCCATTCCAGCTTCCTGATAATAGGTGATTATTAACCCTGTAACAGCTAACATGTTATCACTATATATAAGTGTTGCAACACTTCTTGCTGGTTCAAGTGGTAGAAGAGGTAAATACAAAACAAGGTAGGCAATCTGGACTAACAGAGGATGTACCTAAACAGTTAGTTTAACTATCTTTCTTGCTGCTCTTAGGGCCTTATTCAATTGCAAGCCCGTAGTTGCCATCATACCGGCCTTAGGTCTGCGGGATGACATTTGCTACCGTGATTCAATTCATCAAGGCCGCAATTTAATGGCCAAAGCGTTAAACCTGTAAACCCTGGTTTCAAATGTGATGCTTTCAGGTATCCGATCTGATGAAGTGCGCCAAACTCAAGCAAGGTCGTAATTTGTGATCCCGTCACAGGCCAATTAACCAATAGGAACCAGAGAACACTAATTAACACACAAGAAACTGTAAGTCCCTGACTGTAATGTAGCTTAGCAAGTGAACACACAGGTCTAGGTGTTGGTGGGTTTCTGAGCTTTGGAGAGAGAGAGAGAGAGAAGGAGCTGTTTTGTGAGTTTTTGCTTTTCGGACCACTAAGATATATTAACACTTAATTTACAACATACATAATTACTGATATCACATAATTCACACACATAGATGAATATGAACACATAGCTATACATACCTATAGGTCACAGCACATCTACACCCCCCTACCCATATAAACCATCACACGTTCATATGCACACACCTAAACCCCATACACATATATATAACTGGGATACAGTGGCACTGTATGCTCTCTGGTTATGACTAAAGATATATGGGGCAGCAATACCAATGTACATCCAGAAAGCAAATATATCATATATCATAATTGTTATCAATGAAATGTCTATCCAATATCTGCAGGTAAAACTGATTCTGAGTAGCATTTGCCAAAAAAATCAAGTTTGATTTGACATCCAAAAAAGAGTACATTTATGGGTGTACACACTGCAGCATAAGCGGATACAAACTCTGACAGACTGTATGTGTATGTCATGTACTAGCCTAACCTGGACCATTTCTCATCTGCATGTTAACAACCATTGCTGAGAATTGGTCAGTCGCACACACTGCACAGCAGAATCAGCTGAGCAGGTATCCTAATGAACTCCAGATGACACATCACACCATCAGACAGAGACATAGATAAATGTGCTGCAGTCCATAGAGTCCCAGAGAGTTGGACACAACTGAAGGACTGAACAACAAAAAATAAAATATTCCCATCGTACTTGATATATGCCATGTGGTGGTATAATTTGGCCCCTATTTGTTTTCCCAATGTAGATCTGATGAGTGAGATGTATATAAGATGATCTTTGTATTTTTAGGATCGACATTAGAGCCGCTGTGAGTGAGAAAGGGATAATATGGCAGGCAGTTTCATGTTATTGTGTTGCAATTTAAACAGGTAGTGTGTCGTTAATTGGTTTCAGCATCTTGCAGTAAGACTTTTCATATTGGCATATGCATGACCATGATAAAAACTTTTTTTTTTAAGGCCTATTTGTTCCTTGGGAATTGTTGTGCAACGAATGCCTTCTATTGCTTTCCCCATATTTTAAAGTCTATTGGTGTGTTTTATTTGTCTTTTGCAGTGTTACAAACTAATCTGTAAACCCTTTGCGGGTCATATTTGGAAACTGTAATATATTTGGCTACATTTGCCGTTTGTGGGTTTGAAGACAATTGCGTCCATGAGGAATTGTAGTAATTGAATAGCGATTTGCCATTTTAGCGATTGTAACATTTTCGGCCTTGAAATATCAAAGGCTTAGATGAGTTGTAAGTTACGATTTTTAAAACCACTGGGATTTTCAGCCTGTAACCCGCAGATCGTTTGCGGCTCGTTAAAAGATGCCAATTGAATAGCAAATTAGTTTACAGGCTACAGTAAACAACAATTGCTCAATTGAATAGGGGCCTAAGAGTATCATAATATTTCTGAGCCAGCTAATCTATTCAATATTTGATTGAGAGGCATTTCAACATAAGCAATAATTACAATATATTCACTGCATTAGCCTAGTGTTGCATGTTCCACAGGGCTGGATTAACCATTAAGCAAAATAGGCATATCTAAATTTGCTGGATTATGAATGCATCTGATAGAGGACAACTAGTGGTGTATGAAAACATTTTTGACCTTTCCTGTTTGCAACCCGTGCGCAGAGCTGCCTATCTGCCACTAGGTGAAGTCCAAGGATCCTGTCAATTTCTTATGGTTTAGTGTTAGGGTGAGGGGTGTTAGGGCTAGGGGTGTTAGGGCTAGGTGTTAGTGTTAGGGGGGTTAGGATTAGGTGTTAGGGTAAGGGGTCTTGGGGTGAGGGGTCTTAGGGTAAGGTGCAATTGACAGACCCCTCAGCAGCAACACCTACTGGCCAATGGGCACCACTTGCATGAAGAAATCCCAAAATAAGCATTAATTAGCTTACCTTGAAGTTAGCAAAATGTATTATGGTTTTTGGCGATTGCATTTGATATTAATAAAAATAAAATGTTTTATGAAATGTGCTGCATATATCAAGGATGATTTTTGCTGAAGGATTGCCGAAATGTATTAATCCACCTAATTTAGATAGGCCTTTAAATGCTTTGGGTCTCTAAAGGTCTTAATCCGGCCTTGATGTTCCATAATACTTCATAGCATGTAATATTTGTATGAACTGCTCCTATATAAATGCTTAATACCCCTTATATACATAGTGTGCACTCCACAACTACAACTGGTGTTGGACTTTTCTGTGTGGTTTTCTGTCTCCCATGCGTTAGCCCCTTTAAAAGCTGTAGTGTGAAATTGATTGATTTTTTTGTAATACTTTGTCTTGAGAATTGTTTGTAGGTATGTGTCCCATCTATCTAGAAATAATTCTGTAAGTTTATCTTTATTATATTTACATATACATCTAGTTTGTCAAGGTGTACAAGTTTAAGATTTCTTGTTGAGTAGTGGTAGGCGCAGAGAGGTTGATCCAGTGTCTTGTTATCAGTTTTTTTTTTTGCTGAGGAGAAGGGTCATTTCCACTAATGCATGGTTTTATATACATTTCTCAATAGAAGCAGTGTGTGGGAGAGTATTATATGTATTTGAGTTAAAGAGAATTTCCAGGCCAAAACATTTCTCCAATCACGTTTAATCCTTAAGCGTGACCATAGCAAATAGATCATGTCCAGTTTATATACACCGCTCTTATGGCATGTATTCACTGTCTGTAACTGGCATTTAGTAAGTGTTCTGGGAGTGCAATGTGCATGGTGTATTATTTACAAATGTGTTTGAGGTCTCATGAGAGTGAAAATGTCTTGACTCTCAATCACAGTATATATAATTTCCACATTGGGATGACAGGTTGAAACTTTTGAAGTTTATGCAATATTCATAGTACACAATATCAGAGGTTAGATCACACAGTGTTTATGATATGGTATTGTTGTGCCTTTAATATATATATATATATATATATATATATATATATATATATATATATATATATATATATTGTAACAGAGTCAAGCAAGGAGTGCCCCTAGAGGTTGGTTTGACTAAAGATCCTGGAAGATTTCTCTTAGGAAGGAAAGAGTTAACTCAGGGCAGTGATCAGATGCTAATTGAAGCCCAGCTGTGGATTTAAGACAACAGCAGAGAGATGGGTGGAGTCCTCACTTAGGCTTTGGCCTAAGCAGTGTAAGAAGTATTTGGAGTCTGCTGAAAGAGGCCCAGTTAGGGTGCTGCTGTCATCAGCTAGAGAAAAGCTGATGATTTGGAGTGAGAGAGTAAAGATTGTTTACGGGAAGACGGTTTGTAGGGCAGAGCAAAGTCGGTTTGCATAGCAAAGCTGTACACAGAGCAAAGTCGGTTTGCAGAGCAAAGCTGTCCACAAAGCAAAGTCGGTTTGCAGAGCAGAGCAAAGTCGGTTTGCAGAGCAAAGATGTCCACAGAGAAAGCTGGTTCGCAGAGCAAAGCTGGTCCGCAGAGCAAAGCTGTACACAGAACAAAGTCGGTTTGCAGAGCAAAGCTGTCCGCAAAGCAAAGTCGGTTTGCAGAGCAGAGCAAAGCTGGTTTGCAGAGCAAAGCTGTCCACAGAGCAAAGTCGGTTTGCAGAGCAAAGCTGTCCACAGAGAGTTTGCAGAGATCCAGAGAGGTGGATACCAAGACTGGGACAAAGGCAAGCGACTTAAAATGACACCGGAGAAAAAGGTACCGTAGTATGTACTGTGTTCAACCCCAGGGAAAAGTCTGAGCGCGTGGACTTCCTGAGCAGCATAACTGCCGTAAAATAAAAGGGTCCATTGAGGTTGGAGCATTTCGGAGAGACGGGCGGGCCAAATGCTCCCCTTGTTCTACTGATGAAGATATTATCAAGAGAACTGTGTATGATTTGTTTTAACTTCGGCTGACATAAGCTTTTGTGTGGTGTAAACCTTGGACTTTTAAATAAAAGAATACATGATCTCCTTGCTTTTAATCTATAAGGTAACAGTCTAATCATCCACAATATATAGATCAGCAATGACTATGACATGAGCGACTTATGGAAGGTGTGTATGAATGTGTATTAGCGATTTGAAGCAAAGTGTTATAGCATATCAAGATGGTGTCTAGCGAAGGCTGATGGACTAGTAAAAGCGAGATGGAGATGGTGCGAAGCGAAGGCTGATGTAGGACTTATGTGAAACTCAACTAGGTGAACCCTAACAGAAACTGATTAGAGGAAAGTGAAAGTAGTATTGGGCCAGGATCCACCAAGTAGGGCTTACAGAAGCCAAAAGCATGCCCCTGGACATGGACATGGCTTTGGTAGACTCTGGGCGAGTCAAGTTAGTAGATAAGGGCCAAAAACTGCTGGGAAGGTATGAAAAGCTAAAAGCAAACCTTGGACATGGCAAGGATGCGGCTAAGCAGTCTTGGGCCGAGATACATTTTAAAAGGGTGTGAAGATTGGTTTGCCCTTAATTAATATACTGTCATGTTTTAAAGGATAGTTGTAGAAAAGGACACGTAATTCCAATTCTTGCCCACAAGATGTCACTGCAGGACGTTGGGGTAATTACAGGCCCTTTGTTCATATCCTCTGTGGGTGCGGCCCAGTGGTCCACCCCCCCAAGCCAAGCCCCCCTATATTCATCCGCCCCTGATTGGCTATAATCACCCTAGTCTGCCCATACCCCCAGCTGCTGTTCCCTTACTGGATGATCCAGATCAAGGAGGGGATTGGATAGGTCCTGCCACCGACATGAAAAATTAGACAATGAGATGCTGTAAAAAATAAAGTGGTTGTTATTACTTGAAATGCATAGAGGATGGTGTGTTTCATTTAACTGGAAGGTTTTTTTATTACTTTTCTGAGCTAAAGCACATGTACATGTTCCTGATCCGTTAGCCCGATACTGAGCAGCCCATTCCTTCACTGAAGATCGCATATTTAGTGGGGAATTCCTGTGGCCAAAAGCAGGGATTGTCTGTAGCTAAATAGACCCACTTTTTGGGATCCTTACAGAGGGCTGATGGAGGGTTACCACTAACTTACCTGAGATTTAAGGAAATAGTGCTGCTTGGCTCAAAAGCAATGAAAAACTAGCGAGACAGGCACAAATGGTCAAAAAGACTAACGAGAAGCGTAAAATGGCAAAAAAGCAGTTCGACAAGCATAAGGCACAAGCTCAGTGAAGCCACGGAGGAGAGGTAAGAAGCACCCTCCAGGCACAGGTTCCAAAATGAACTTAGCGTGCAAAGGAGTGGAAGACAGGAAGTGCTCATGAAGGCTAAAAAAGGCCCCTCCCACATGATAAGGCCCCTCCAACATGATAACGACCCCAAACACACCTCCAAGACGACCACTGCCTTGCTAAAGAAGCTGAAGGTAAAGGTGATGGACTGGCCAAGCATGTCTCCAGACATAAAACTTATTGAGCATCTGTGGGGCATCCTCAAATGGAAGGTGGGGGAGTGCAAGGTCTCTAACATCTACCAGCTCCGTGATGTCATCATGAAGGAGTGGAAGAGGACACCAGTGGCAACCTGTGAAGCTCTGGTGAACTCCATGCACATGAGGGTTAAGGCAGTGCTGGAAAATAATGATGGCCACACAAAATATTGACACTTTGGGCCCAATGGACACTTCCACTTAGGGGTGTACTCACTTTTGTTGCCAATGGTTTAGACATTAATGGCTGTGTGTTGAGTTATTTTGAGGAGACAGCAAATTTACACTGTTATACAGGCTGTACACTTACTACTTTACATTGTAGCAGAGTGTCATTTATTCAGTGTTGTCACATGAAGAGATATCACATATTTTAGTTGTCAAACTGTGAGAGGTCGTCACCCTTTGCGTGGTGCGTACGAGTTAGGCAATGAGCGCCACAGGTGCTCATTGCTTGCGAACCTCACAAAGTGAGGAGGGCCGTTAAGGCGGAGCACTTACTGCGAGCCTCGCGAAGCGAGGCGAGCCATTAACACGTAGCACTTAGGCGATAAGCGCCTCCTCCTGCGAGGTGAGCCGTTAAGGCACTACAACGCACTACAACTATCACCACAAACATGATGAGGCAATGAAACCCGTGGGACTTAGCCACAAAACACTTCCTAAACGCGGGATTGCCTTGGCCTGCAATCGGTTGACAAACGCGGGACTTGGAAAAAAAAATACGAGACGCAATAAAATACGAGATTAACAGACTAACTGCAAAAACAAAAAAACATTAAAAACACAATAAATACTACAATTTTTTTTACAAAAAACATCACAGACAGCCTAGAGCAACAGCCAGGACGCCTGGGAGTGTAGTGGAACACAAATTTAAGCAGATTTAGACGATTTTCACCACTCGAAAATCGCCTAAGCGAGGAAAAAAATGTCAGCCGAAAAAAATGAAAACGAGGCTACACAACCCCGGACTGCGCAAATCACTACCAAACGCGTAGCACTTTACACATCACACTACAAACTAGAAAATACACTATTACAAAAGCCGGAAAATGCTCATGAGCCGCGAAACACATTAATAACATTACGACTTACAATACGCTTTACACAATAAACCAACAGCTTTACCTCGTGGCCGCAGCCTATTTAGAATGCACAGTTGGAACATTCATTACACTTTATAAGCAGGGCACTAACACTCACAATGTATATTCTATGCTGTCGGAAAATAAAAACAGATTGTTAGCTCTTCAGGCTATTGCTGGCTGCATATATTAATTATAAATACTTAAAGTATATTAATGTATTCATGGCTTAAAATTTTATTGCCCCGTCATTTTTTACAAAAATGTGAGGGGTGTACTCACTTTTGTGAGATACTGTGTATATATATATATATATATATATATATATATATATATATATATATACTGTATATAGTGGTGTGGATACTGAGGACAGATTTGATGTTTAAGTTCCTTCATTAAATAAGAGATTTCTCCTTTATGAACAGCTTGAATAATCATGTAACAACGATTGACTCTTATCAGTACTTCTCAATGTGTTGAAGCTTAAAGCTTTTTTTCCCACGAGAGAGGAGTCTGAAGCTGGCACAGTGTCAGTTCTTCTCAAAGGCAGATTATAATATTTTAAACTCAATTTTAAACACAGAAAAGTGTTCTTCTTGTAATTAAAATAACACGTCTAGTACATACAATCCAAAAATAGATGCCCTAAAGTAAGTTAGAATTGTTGTAGTTTTAGGAATGACTTAAGTAGTAAGTACTAGCTTGGACGTTCAATGGACAAGACTTGGTAAAGGTCAGCCTACCACATTGTGATCTATAACCACAATTCAAAGTATAAATGCGGTTTTTGTTTTGCACATCTCACACATCATGTCATTTTGGTTTCACACATTTTTGAGAATTTGTCATATTTAGGGACATGAAGTGTGAGATAGAAATGTGCAATTTCACTAACTCTTCCGCTAGGGTCACCAAATGTGTCTCTAATAAACAGATGTATCATCATTATGCATTTGTGTTAGCTTACGAATAACATAGTAATTCAAATGTTTATGTCTAAATGGTTCTATAAGTGCATAAGTGACTGGTATCTCTGGTCTTTATTGTGTGCACATGGGTATTTTAGTCATCATTCTTTCTTATCTTTAGCTGCCCTTTCATTACTGAAAAAAAAGTTTGCAGCCATTCCCCAGCATGTAATGTTCAGATTTCCTTGTTAGAACAAAACCTCATTGGTAACAACACAACATGAGGCCAACCCCATTCTGGTATCTGTTTACCACCAGAGCAGAATGAACAGTTACATTAGCATGAGGATATTATACTCCTATGAGAAAATAGCATTGTTCCTGTACTAATTAATGTATAATTTTGCATACCATTTGAACATAAAAATATAATCTACAAATCACGTTACCTGACCTAGCCAGAAAATAATGCACTAAGGAAGTTGAATAGGCTTAAAAATTCTGGAAAATTGCAGCTCCCTTATCCTTGGACTTTCCCAGCTCATGTCAACAACTATAATATATATCTGCCTGCAACCTATTATATATTCCTTGTGTCACTCACTAAGCCCAACTGCAATCGATTCTTGTCTACGGATGCTGCCTTTTAAAATTCTTTGCTCCTCTATACCTGGCTTTCGATAATCTCCCCTATGTCCCTTGATCCTCTAAGAGTTCTGATTTATTCTCAGCACTCTGACCATTTCCCTCCCATTGCACTTCCATTCTTTGATCTTCCCTGCACCCCTTTTCCAAAATAAACCTCCATTGCACATTAGACAGTCTTCATACTTGAATGCATTTTTCACCTTCCTAAAGATCGATGTGCCCGTACAATGAATATCTATTAATTCTACTTCTCCCTATCTTTCAGCTTGATTTGTTGACAATAAATAATAATTATACATTTACAAATGGGGTGAATGAAGATAGATATTAATTGTAACTCTGGCCTTCTTCTAAACTACTTTATACTTGGGATCCCAATTTGTATGTAATGAATTTGTCAATGTGCCTGTGTCCACCCTGAAATTCTCCCAGCCACAATGTGAAGATCTCAGCTCTCCTACTCCGCACTACTGGACCCTGCCCTCGCTTTAATTCCTCATGTAAAATCAATAACAAAATCTTGTCATTTTTTACCTAAAAATATTTCCAAATATGTCACTATCTTACACAAGACACAACTAAACTTCGAATACATTCTCTCATCGTATCTCGCCTCGACTACTGCAACTTGCTCCTTGCTGGCCTTCCCATCACACGTCTGTCTCCACTCCAATCTTTAATAAATGCCTCCACTAGACTCATCTACCAAACTAAACGCTTAGGGCCTCATTCTATTAACGGCCGTAAATGGCTGCAAAGCTGCGATTCCTTGCGGCCATCTTCCGGCCCCGTGTAGAGCGACTGCTACCCTGCTATTCAAATGGACGGCGCCGCAAGGATATACCCCTTACGGCCGGCCGCACATCATGCAAACGGCCGCAAGCGTTTTTCCTGCGCCCGTAAATCTTGTTTTCCGGCCGCAAAGTCAGAAAACTGTAAATGCAAATATAAATTCAAGATGGCACTGTAAAGCTCTGTAAATGCTAGGCATCATAATGGGGGACATGAGGATTAATAGCAACACCCTCTCAAGCTTGCACATCGCCCAAATCCGATATATCATTTACGGTTTATTTTCCGTCCCGTAGTCCCGCGGGCTCGTCCTTGTAAAAACTCGTACGGGTTCGGAGGTTGAGGGCCGCAAACAAAGCATTGTAGAAGCCAATATATATTCAATCCAGCACTGCAAAGCACTGTAAATGATGGGGAACATAATGAGGGGGGGGCATGAGGATTAATAGCAAAACATTCTCAAGCTTGCACATCGCCAAATTGTACTTTGATTTTAAAATCCGTCCAAGTTGCACGGACTTCAATGATCAAGCCCGTAGCTCCTTATTCAAGCCTGTGCGGGATTGCATGATAGATAAAACACGAAGATTGAACATGAAGTTAAATATCTTTATTTGCGGATTTGAGAGTAGGGGAATGTTGAGCTATTAATTCTAAAACCAAACATCACTTTCACTTTTAATAAAAGTACAGGATGGCTTTTCTATGCTACGACTTATCAGTAAGCCCTTTACGACCCGTGGGTCTATTTTACCCATTTACGGACTTGACGGAGGCTAATCCCGCAGCCTTTGCAGGTCTGAGGTGGTCCAAGCCCTCAGGACTTTGTCCACGGACATTTGACAAGAATTAAACTAAAAATTATTTTCAGATTTGAGTGTAGGGGAATGTTGTGCTATGAATGCTAACACCTACAATCACTTTATCGTCTCATCAAAGTGCAGGATGGCTTTATTATGTGCTTAATTGGTGCTAGAGGGGCCTTTTTGGTGCAAGTAAGCTGCGGCTTGGTTTTAGATAATTACGGCCATGACAAGAGGGTTTACATAGCATTTGAATAGCAACCGTGGCTTTCTTGCGGCCGTGTAAGATCAAAGGTTTTCCTACGGCGCGTGCGGCCGCGAGGGATAACAGGGCGCCGTCCGCAAGCCTGCCGGAGCCCTCGGCCACAAGGTAATAGAATAGGCAAATAGCCTGCGGCCGGACCTTGCGGCCATGCATCTCCTACGCATCTCCTCAAAGACAGGGTTATCCACTCCTTTGTAGTGTGTTAAAATGTTTTTTGCCAAGTACTAAACCCCTGAATATCACTGCTGAATATGTTAGAGCGTTACAAATAAAATGTAATAATAATATTAATAATCCTTTAACTGCCTTTCCATTGTTTGCAGTTTTGAGCAATGTGATGTTTTTCAGATAAGTTGGTTTTCCCAATCTGTGTCATGGCTCCCCTGATTACCACTCCCCAAGCCATACTTATTTTCAGCCTCAATTACATGGTCTGCTAATCAGCCAATCAAGGCACTCAGAGAAAACATCAGAAACCCATAATTGTTCCCCATGTTGCCAGTGTCTTTCTCCATTAGAGGAAACTATCTTGCAAATAATTGGCTTTAACAATCATGTGATTGGGTAGTGCCTTTTCAGTAATTCTTTAATTAGAATGACATCAGTAATTATCTCCAGAGTTTTTATCAAGTCAGTTTACTGGACATATCGTACATTTCTACAAATAAATATGGCCATAAATACTTTTTTCCACCAAGAAACTTTAAATCTGTGACCTGCATCTATTAAAAGCATCCTATGAATTTTTCAACTGTTTTTTTCTAAATATCCAGATCATCAGCTTTGGAAAAGTGCTGAATGTGAAATATGCTTACTTTCACTTCTTTAAAATATCTGACTTGTACATTTAATAAACTCAGGGGTATTACAGGTCAAGTAGCAATACCACGATGTCTTGACAATTTATAATTAATGACTTGTGAGAAAATAAAATCCCACTGCTTACACCAATGGCAGAAAATATAAATGTTCAGCAAGGTTCTCTAAAAGAAGGCAAAAAATAATGACCACAAAAAATGACCATGTTGGGAGAGACATATTTCCTTTTTGTCTCATGTCCAGGAATTCAAAGGCGGAAACTTAACCAAATTTAAATATTATCTTTATTCTCTATAACTGTGTTTGAATCGCTACCTTGTTGTGATGAAGGGGCTTGTGTACTTCAATGAACCTGTGAGCTATACCGAATATGGTCACCCAAGATGGGCAGGTCGTAGCAGAGAGGTCAGACAAATGGCAGACCACTGGAGAAGGAACTGGCAACCCACTCAAGTATTTTTGCCAACAAAATCATATGGACAAGCACAACCAGAAACACAGATAGATGTGTCTGGGGTGATGAGTCCATATGGTCAACGAGGGTCGTACACAAATGAAGGACTGAACAACAACAATGTTGTTATAACATTTTATACATGTTATAGCAAATTATATCAGTTATATGCTAAACAACATGTAGAATCTTATATTAAAATGATACGTAGAAGCCCTACAGTGGATGAAATGCATGTTTGTTTGTTTTTAATTATTTTAATATAGTAAATGATTATTTTAAAGTTAGTAATGTTTAGCCTAATTACTCCTTGTGGTGTGCACACGTTCATTCTTCTCAAACTCATGACAGAAAACAATACAGGCAAAGAGTATTTAGCCATTATAAGTAATTTTTCCCTAAATACATCCCATTACTGGCAAGTGGATCAAAAAGGCTAACTAACAGGTAAAGAATACAAACTTCTATGTACATTTACTGTTAGAAAATGCAATTTTAAAATTGCATTAATTAATTAATACACACATTTAAATTATACCATATTTTGAACCTATTCTATATCCCTTCAAGACTTCCAAGATAATTTTTTTATTTTATATTCCTGGAACTTGCAACCTTTACACACTTTATAAATATCCCATATAGTAAGAGCAATAATTACCCAAATGACACGTTATATTATTTTCATTTATTTATTAAGCAGGAACATATTTGATTAAAAAAAATTACTAAGAATTTTAGGTCTTTCTGTATAGAGATTGTCTGCAGGTGATGCTTTTTAAGAGTCAAGAAAAAAGTTAATAAATGTATACTATGCAAAAATGAACCATTAACATACTTGGTTAAAATATATATATTTTTATTAGCATTTTAAAACAATACCTGTGCTTTTCATTAAAGATGCTGAGTAAAGAGACTTGTTTTAAACTCATAGTTTATTCAAATTTTGAAGATACACAATTAAAAAAACACGTAAAAGGAAAGATAAAAACATACATAGGAGATAGAAGATTACAAACACAGCACTGCTGAGAAACTAGAAATCAGTGATTGGAAAACTATGACTTCACAATGCAAAGTACACAGTGGTATCTGAATTTACTATACAGCAAGATCTCGTTTATGCCTCTATTAAAAAAAGAACAATTTTCAAAAAATATATTCTGGATTATTAAAAATGAAAGTCACATACACTGCATTATGATTTGAATTTAAGTAGGGAGATCCCAAAATACTGTAAATATAGGTAGAAGGGTTGGAAAAAAAAAAAAGAGTTTAGATCATTTTGAATTATGGATTTATTTGAAAAGTCTTATTTCAACCATTGAGTAATTAACCCTCTACTTTAGCTTGTAAATGAGTCCAGAGATAAGCGCAAGACAAACCTTGATAAAGAAATACACCAAGACACAACAAGAGCTAATATAAATGATCAATTGGACAGAATTTGAGAAAGACATAAAATGCAACCCTTTAGCGTAAAATGACTTAATTGCTCACTAAAGATGAAACAACAGGATAATATACAACTGACTCAATATTTTCATTTTAAACATACTTTTTGCCAGATTATGTTATTAATGATCAAGCTAAGAAAATTGGTTATCCACTTCATTCAGGTGCCAACCTGTGGACAAAAATTTTAATTAATTAATTTAGCAGGGGATGCCAAGCTGTAGGACATGATTTACTATAGAGACTTGGGCTATGCCCAGAAAGTACATGACATAGCCATTTCTTTCCTGGGTGGCGTGAATCTGGGATCATGCTAGAACATGAAAAAAGGGTGAAGATAAACAAAAAGCAAATATATATAGTAGTACTTTAGAGTAGCCTCATATAGCCAATAGAAACGGGAGAGAGAAATATTAAACTAAACTTTATGCCCGGAAAAAAATATTAAAAATGTAAAAATAAAAATGGTTAATTCACTAAGTAATTACAACAGGCTACAACAATTAATTGCCTAATTCTGTAAAGCTATAGTGGTAGTTGTATGATCGAGGAACTAGTAGTGTGTCCTATTTATAGCACAAAACCAAACCCAGAAATATGCAAATTCTGCCCAAAAATCAAATGATTTCTTGTTGCAACTGGATATAAAAATGTCTCTATTATTTGTCCCTGCTCGCAATCAACAAAGTGACTTCGCTCAGCACTGTTGCTATGGCAACCTCTGCGTATTCTTGAGTGTGGCCTTGAAATATTACTTCAGGGTTAAGAAGAGAAATTGACTTTGATGACATATATTTAAATTAAATTTTCAAATGCATCTTCAAATTATATGTATTATTTATTTGTATATCTGTGTCCTTAAATTACCTTTTTGCAGTTAGATGTGTATGTGATCTTTTCAGGCGCCCTATAATGGGGACTGAAGCGCCGTTGGCTGCATATTTAAAAAGGTATTTATTAACCTTGTTGGACAAGGAAGCAAAGAATGTTTTCACTTTACATTGCCAATTTTTAGTTCATTCAAGATGTGAATTTAATATATCAATGGATGTGAATCTTTCTATTCTCGCAATAAAAATAATTTAAATGAAAAAAAAAAAGTATTTATTTAGGTATTTGGCTAAATACCCCAGGAGTCAAATTATATATATATATATATATATATATATATATATATATATATATATATATATATATACACACACACACACACATATGTATATATATATGGACATTTTTTAGGGGCCAAGGCTGTCTCCTAATATTTTCCAAAGTACAACGTATCTCTATGAATGGCTTCCTTTTCGACTCCTAGAAGCAGCCTGCCTGGCACCTAGCAATTCATTGTGTCTCCTAACATAGCATCAGTCTTTTAAAGCAATCTATATAAATGTACCAAAATGTAATATACGGATATATATGGACGTTAAGCTGTGTGAGGTACTTTTATAAAAGGTCAATAACTGCCCAGAAAAGATCTAACAGATTCCTCCATCTTTTTTTTCCATTTTATACAGGTTTCTAGAGTCTATATAGAAGTAGAAGGTAGATGTTACAAATTTATTTTAAATTCAACATTGCATTTAATAAAATGAACATGCGTTCCAGAAAACATTTGCAATGTCATAGACTCTTATGGCATGTTTTATTAGATATTTAAATACAATATCATGTCACTATATTGGGAAACCATGATCGAAAGATCACTCACAATATATACTTGCCAGTAGTATTTAGGCAATGATACACTTTATTTTTAAGGGCTTTGTTATGTCTTGTATCTTATCTAAAAAGATTATTTGAAAGGAAACATAATAAAATGAAATAGAATATACCTAAAAGAAAAAAATAAATAAATCAGAAAACATCTGCGCTAAAGAGCTTAAAATGAGGAATCATGTTTACTAAGTCTGTTTTATTTTTTTCTATATTTCTGTCAAGCTATTCTAATGTGAAAGTGTTTGTACTGAGTAGATATACAGTTTAGTAAAACTTACTAACTTGGTGCAATGTGTTTTAACAGTATTAACGTTACAGCCACCATTTTGTTTGTTTGTAGTGCCGTTATAGACACCGCATAATAGAAAATGGCTTCTTGGTTTTCCCAAAAAAGTATGCTGTACTAGAAAAGGTTGTCAACTAACAATCACTTTTGATTCTCATAAAATAAAGAGACTGTATATTTTGACAGTCATCTAAGTAATTGGTCATAATCACCATATCTCAACAAATCTAATTAGCAGGGTACCTCATTATTTTTGTAGTTCATAAGAAGTATTACCATTAAGAGATCAAAACCACTTTGCCTGCCTACTGTCTTAAAATGGATTAACTTCATATAATTATACAGCAAAAGTAGTGTCTTTGACGTTTAGGTTCACATAGGTTAGCTTCAATGAACATTTTTACAGTATAAATAAAATATATATTTTTTACGGTTACATAGAACTATATAATATGAGCTACTAATATAACCCAAACCGTGATACCAGCACCTTTCCTGGGAATAACTATTATATATGCCAGGTCAAGAGTCATGGCAATACTACACAATCAAGACATAGCAATGGATCTTTGAAAACGATATGGACAATATCAAATTAATTCCTAGACATTGGACATTCTTAATTTTAAGTGAATTACTAGCCTTTTCAAATACATAAGAATATAATAAAAGGTTGCATTTTATGTGCAAAAAACAGGTCATCTTATTTCCTTATAATATACGTAAGACAAAGACTACAGGGACCCATACAGATTTCAAAAAGTTTTGCATTTGCTAAGAACATGGTAGCAGGTGGCCTATGGTGCCTGGGTCTCACATTCTCATTTACCAAGAGTTTCAGTAATCAGAAGAAACTAAGGGGGTGGAAGAATGAATGGAAAGCCTAGAAACATAAACAGGACAAGAAACGCATCTAAGTATTATCTGAGTCTAACATGATATTGGTACAATAATAAAATTCCCTCATGTGATACTAAATATGGATTCTCAAACAAAGCCACTGTGAGGTGCCAAACTACAGTGATCCTTTAAGTATTGCAAATGTTCTAATATAATGTTGTCCATTGGTGTATAAGTACTGGACAAAATGGCAGCAAGGAAACAGTTCTACCCTTTCCCATGACAATATCATGGTAAATAAGCTGAATATAATACCTCAACAGGAAGAGCTGAGCTCCAAATTTATCAATACCTCTGTATTCTATGTTCAGCTAGGAAGAACTATAAAAAACATTTCTAAATTGTATTAAACTTCTACCACATGGAAATAGCTCCCAGATCTTGAAGGTTTCCTAGAACTGCAAGACTATATATAGACTTGTCAGTATTTCATGGTTATGGTCAACAGTACTAGTTATGCTAAAAGTAACTGGTTCTGATAGAGGGCATGAGATGGGTGCTGCACTCCTTGACTAGCTATGTGGCATCAAAAAGAGAATTAACCCTTTATCCCATTACCAATTTAAAACACTGACTTATGCTGAAACCACTACCCATTTTTGGCAATACCACTTGTTAAATGATTAAATGTACACATAACTATGCCTCCTAGTAAGGTAATTCAGTACATAGAGGGATTAAGGCAAAGGGTTTGGAATTATTTTCCCAATCTCTACATTTTTGTGACCATACTTTGTAACCCCTTCAATGCCTTGACACAACATACATTCTCCAAAGGAGCATGCACGCAGCATGGTCCTTGGGACGTATGTGACAAGTCCTGAGTGCCCATTAAATATAATGGAATATCTTGTGTAAGGCTAGGCCCACATGGCGCGGCATTGTGGAGTTAACGATCTTCCTTTGCAGTGCTATCCGTACATAATGTTTTGTAATACCATCTTGTTCTGTGCACAATTACAAATCAGAAGGAGGTTCTAAAAATGGAATTTAAAAACATACAAAATGCTATTCTTCCTCGGTCATTGGGCAGTGCTTGTGTGCCTCCAGGTGGTCTCTTCTCTTTGATTGCAGTTATTGTTTGAGGTGGAATGGCTGTTATGTCCAGAAATTGTTGCTTCTTCTCTTGTTTTACTCAAAGGAGCAACAGCGGACTCCTTGTCATTCGTTTGCTTTTTTCTTGCTCTGGCCGGCAGTAAGAGCAACACCAGTATGCAGACAATATGGAGGCAGTAATACCAGGAACTGTATAAAAGCAACAAAATAATATTAATAATATTATAAAACGTAAAAAAATAAAAGCATTTATATATTTTTTACATTCCATTTAATAACCTAGGTTTTGATAGCAGTAAGTATTAGCATTTTTAGTATCCCACTTCTATCTACCTACAATTTTCCTTTATGCTGAATAGGCACGATACGCATTTTGCCTCTGGTATAAGTATTTTAAGATACTGAAGAATCATCGAAACGCGTTTATCCACTGTATATACATACTTTTTACTAGATTGGTGCACGCAGATTTATCAATTTTAAGACCGGGTGCTTTCCTGATATTATATATAATTATTTTACTGTTATATTGTATTTATTTTTTACTATACCAATAAATTTGGTTTCAATTACTAGCCTCTTTTGCTTGTTGGTTATCAACATAGTTACCATTAGAGGTTAAGGGTCTAGTACTTTATGGATCATTTTAGACCACTACACTACCTATAACGCTATCCCATATAGCGGTTTCAATCCATTTAGAAGAAAGAACGTCCAGATCTTGTGGACCTACTACATAACAAAACCGGATTATTTCTAGTGCGCTTTTCATACCTCATTATTGTTTGAGGTCAGGTGGCAGTGGATAATATTATAGCACCTTCATTCTTTATCCATTTTTTCCCTTCCCTTTTTTATCATTACATACTTTTAAAATGAGTAACATGTAAGCTAGGAGGAGCTTGCCCTGTCTATTAAATTAATTCCTAAAAAATATTGCATGGGCAGGGCTTATGCCTGCTGAAGTCATTGATCACTTCCATTGACAACATGTCAAGAAACTATAGGACTAATCTTATGAAATTGATCATTCTTAGCACAAAACTACTTGAAGAGAAACGTTGAAAGCACTCATAAATCAATGACATGGTCTCTCCACCCACCCATTTTCTTCAAACAGTCAGTAGCCCTTTTCGAATATATCTGGTTTGTGGACATTCACATCTCTGCTCAGTAGTGTATACCAATGTTCATATTTGGACTCACCTGTAAAACTGTAGTGACGGCCTTACTGATAAAAGCACAAATGGTGCCACAGTGTAACTTATTGCCACTTGTGTTGTGATCCACGTTATTACATCATAAAATAATTTAAGCTCAGAAGAGTGTAAAAAGTGATGTCGGACGTTGCTTCTGACCTGAAAAATTAAAAATGTAAATGTTAAATATTTTTGTACAGTTAAATTGCTGATTTACAGACTTTCTTTTAATATTTCCCAATCTGCTATGATCTTTTATAAAGTCAAAAAAGATTTTTTCTGATCCAATGGACATGTATATACTTCAGCAAGTGTGATATAATATGGTCTGATCCACTTTTTATGGAACTACTTGTATATCACTGATCAATATTCACCAGTGGTTCCCTGAGGCTGCTGTGAAGGTGTTATACATTTGGGTTAAAGGACGCTGAAGATTGGGGAAAAATGCCATGTTTGTGAAGTTTGTAACAAATTAACACCATGATCAGGTGTGTAACACATGGGCATAAAAGCATTTTAGGCAAAATTTTTATTGTAGTAAACACTGTACTTTATCATTGTGTTTACCATACTTCCTTCTGGCTTGGCGGGTGAGAAGGTGTGTCCTGCTAAATTCATTATCCATTCAAATGTAGGAGGAGGAGGGAGGGGAATTTGTTTACGGACTGGTGGATTCAAATAATATTTGAGCACATGATACTTTCCATCTCACTCCCATATTCTCAGTAGAGGCAATGGGAGAAAACTTGCTTGCTATGCTACCTAACCACCCCCTTGTGCTTTGAAAAGGAAATATGACTGTCATGGCAGCTTCCAAGCGTTAGCAAAGTCTGCTAAATTGAATATTTTCTTTGAAAATGACTTTATCTTTATGTCTAACATAAATGCTGATGTTGTTAGTTTGTTGCATTCTTCATATGATCTTTTTTTTCTATGGTAAATCATAAGTATATCAGCTGTAACCCCCATTTATATGTAACTCAATGAGAAGAGAAGAAGAGCTGTATTTTCTTTACTTTTGCTGCACTCTATTACTTGGCTGACAATGACAAAACAATGGAGAAGGAGAAGCTAAATGGTCAAATTTACCAAAATCAGGATTATATTCTGTTCAAGTTCTAAAACACGCCACCGGAAAATACTTACATTTCGTGCAGCAAAAGTCATTACGCCCCCTGTAAAAAAAGTTAAGTAATATCCTGGATACACTCCATGCCACATAGCTGAGAGCAAAAAGGTCTGAACTGTTGGGTTGATAGTGGCTCGCTCATAGCACACTCTGAAAGATATTAAAAATAGGAGTTTGCCACAAAAAACACAGACATAAAATGAAAAATATAGCAATAGGTTTGGCAGCCCCAAATGTCATTATATTTTACTCAGGACCCTGCACTAACCCTATGCAGAAGTTCACCATAAGCCCAGTACAGTAAATGCTCATAAAACTTTACATTTTCAGGTCACCCAGGAAACATAGTGACGGTGCGGCTTCCTATTTGATTTCCTGGTGCAAATAAAGAATTGTTAGGTTTTTTTAAATTAACAGCTTTCTCTATAGAATTGATATTCAATACTTTATACTCCGTAATAGGCATTTATACTTACCGTACATTTTAAAAAACAAGCTTAAATGCATTGCATAAATTACTGTGGAAAGTGAAACATGGAAGCCTGCATCACAGCTCAGCAACACACGTTGGCCAGCTTGCTGTTTGAGATGAAGACTGAATTGTTTGTTGCTTAAAAAATATAATTTATCTAGGTTATTTCAGACATACTCATTACTATGTAATTTTTAATTTTGATTAATCTCTTTAATTTGCACCAGTTAGAGATGGTGGATGGAATCAGATAAGAAAGGCATGAACATGGGAATAAGTCTATTTATGACTTTTAACCTCCTTAATTATTTTCTTAGTCAAACAGATTTGTGTTTTTCATTGTACATAATATATATTACCTCTTTAGCCACAGAGCAGTCTGTATGTTCCAGTTATCAATGAACATCTTAAAGCTTGTTGAACTCTGTAATAAAAAATAAATTTATACTGTTTAAAAGACTAAATAACAAACATATAGGGCCCTATTATATTGCCCAAATCGTTAATTTATACACATGTAAAATCACTCTTAATATTGCCACATATTCTATTAGCTACTCGCAATCCGTTAACGAGTTACCCGCCCACAATCACTATGAGCCAACCAAAAAGACTCAAGTTTGGCTTGAGAACTCCATCGGTTGCAGCACAGCTTGAATATTATGAGTTCTGAATAATTAAAGTTACCAAAAATTTATATTCTATTAGACACGTAGCTCTAGCTTGCAAATAAAGTCTAACCTGCAACTGAAAAAAAAGTATAACTTTTCTATCAAAAATATTACGAGTATTAAATAGGGCTCACAAGGGCTTTTTAAAACACTTAGAGCTGTAACAGCAATTAAAAACACAATTACGTTCTTCAAAAGCATGGGAAGGCATGGAAAGAAATTAGAATTAATTGCACAACAGTCTCAAACCCACAAATATGCAATTAAAAAATATAATTTTTAAACGTTATTTCTGAGTAATATGGATTCCAGGACTCAAGGAGTTAATACATATCATGAAACCGACATGGACTAAAACAGATGATCTAATGCATGTATATAAAGTGCTAGAGTGCTTAAATGCGAGCCCGATTAGCAAATATTAGTTATTGGCACATGTTAATGCTTAGCCTCCGATTGCAGATTACGTCTAACTTCCATGTCTTACTGACATCATGATGACGGTCTCATTTACTATTGGCTGTGTCTAAGAAGTGAATTACGGGCTGGCTTAAATATTGTCAGATCATAAGATCATGCCCCATGAAATCCTACTTAAAAAGGCAGGGTTTATGTTTTTAGGCTTAAGGAGATTACTTTCAAGCTTGAGTCAATAGAAAACATCTAAACATTTAGAGAAAAAATAAACACCCACAGCCGAATTTACGAGTTTGAGGCATTTGTGAGCTGCTAATAGAATAGGGCCCAGAGTAACACACAACACACCAGTTCAGACATATTTCCTTGAGCAAAAGGAAGTCAGCTCTAATGTTTTTGAATATAATGTATTTGTAAAAAGTTAAACTATTTTGATTTGAAATACTGAAGAATTGTACCCCATATGTTATTATTATTATTTATTATTATCTTTATTTATAACACGGCAACATATTCTGTAGCGCTGGACAAGGGTTGAGTACATGGCAAAAACAAAATGAAAACTCGCCAATTTACAATCTAATATGTTAATATATTGAAAAGATCTAATTTTGCCTGTTTCCGTAGTGTGCCTGGTATAAAGGGAAATTATATATGTAAGTGAGCAGCTACTGATTTTGCATTCAGAAATTCAAATAGTTTTACTATGGAAGTACTAATACTACAATCAATAATGTCATAATGTGAACGACAACAAAGAAAAGTTAATGATTTTTTAAATATAAAAATACATACATATATTGTAAGATACATATATATTTCCAGACAATCATATCCAACTATTCCATGACCATATGTACCACAGCACGCCAGGCACATCAGTCACTGCCCCTTTGAGCACCCTCAAACTCCTGTTCATTGCTTTAATAACCTTATCTATCTATCTCCATCTTTGCCATCAGTTATTTTGTGTGTCTTCAATCTTTCTCAGCATCAGAGTATTTTCTAGGTAATCCTGTCTTCTCACGACATGGCCAAAATATTTGAGGTTTAGCCTCATCATCAAACCTGCAAGTGTACAATTAGACTAGATTTCCTGTAGTACTGATTTATTAGATATTCTTGTGGTCCAAGGGACTCTAAGCAGTTTTCTCCAACACCACAATTCAAAGGTATCAATTCAACTTCTCTCAGCCTTCTTTATGGACCAGCTCTCACATCCGTATGTTACTACTGGGAATACCATAGTGTTGACTATGCAGACCTTTGTTGATAATGTAATTTCTTTATTTTTCAATAGCTTGTCCAGACCTGCCATAGCTTTCCTTCCCAGAACCAAAAGTCTTTTAATTTCATGGCGGCAGTCCCCATCTGCAGAGAGCTTGAAGCCCAGGAAAATAAAAGCTGTCACAGCCTCCACTTCTCCCCAGTCTATTCGCCAGGTAGAAAGATTACATTTTGCTATGATCTTCAACTCTTTAACGTTGAGCAGCAGACCAGCTTTTGCACATTTTTCATTCACCCTTTATCAATAGACCATTTAGTTCCTACTACCTTTCAGCCATCAGAGCAGTATTGTTCCCATATCAGAGGTTGCTGATATTTCTCCCAGCAATATTGATTCCTGCTTTGTATTTGTCCAGCCCAGCCTTAAACATGACGTATTCCTCGTATAACTTGCATAAATATGATGGCAATATACAACCTAGTCACATTCCTTTCCCAATCTTAAACCATTCGGTTGTTCAATTCTGACAGTGGCTTCTTGGTCTACATACAGATTCCTCAGGAGGCAGATGAGATGATCTGGTACTCTTTAAGAATTTTCACATGTTGTTGAGATCCACACGATCAAAGGCTTTAGAATAGTCTATGAAGCAGAAGTAAAACTTTCTCGCTTTTTCTATGACCCAGCGGAAATTGGTAATTTGATCACTTGTGCCTCTTTGAAATCTGACTTTCTTATCTTGTATTTCCCACTCCATACATCTTGTAGGATCTTAAGCATTTACCTAGCTAGCATGTGAAAGGAGTGCAATTGTTCGATAACTGGAGCACTCTTTAGCACTGCATATTTTTGGTATTAGGATGTAGAATGACATTTTCCAGTCTAGTGGCCATTGTTGAGTTTTCCAAATGTATTAGCATAAGGCAAGTAACACTTTGACAGCATCATCTTGTCGGATGTTGAACGGTTCAGCTGGGATTCCATCACCTATTGCACCTTGTTATCAGCAAGGTATTCTAGGGCCCATATGAAGTCACTCTCCAGGATATCTGGCTCCAGCTCATTGGACAAACTATTGAGGTTATCTTCTAACCATCCAGTGACAACATGTTTCATACATATGTCTTCATGTATTATTCTAAAACTGCAGACAATTCAGTATAATGGAAGGGGAGCTATTCCATTCATATGGTGACTTCTTAAACCCAGTATATTGATAAAGCTATCATGTGAGGTTGCCTAACATACATAAGAGACTTAAAAAAACTCTGAAGAAGTGGAATCAGCCCTCGAAACGCTAGCCAACAGGACTATTACTAACAACAAAGGAGAATTGGCCTGGTTCTGTCTTTGTCCATCTTTGCGCTCACACAGTGCAATGCAAAGGACTACTCTCATAGACATTCACATGAAGGGTGGACATTATATGTGAGTGCTTTGGATTATTTGGTATGTTCTTATTATTTAATATTTCGTTATTCACTATATGTCAGTGTTATTGCACTTCTTTCTTTTACAATCTGTTTGACTGGCCAAGGCAAGTGTAGCTGCAACCATGAAATGTTACAACTTTTTTTTGTTTAATAGAGATTAATTACATGGACACTGAGACAAAGGATTAATATATCTTTAAGAAAGGAGTGCATAAATCTAATTGTTCCAGGGGACTTTTTTTGTGTGTTTTCGACACAGTGTTAAATGGTTCTTAAAAATGGTTCTTAAGTAAATATTTCTAATAGCAAATTCTTATAATTTTGTATAATTAACAAATATTACATATACTTCTTACAATACAATAAATGATGGACCTTTTGGAATTCCTTCTAGAGCACAGTAACAGGTCTGAAGAACATAGAGAAGTGGTGAGCAACACAAGGGGCACCAACAGTCCAGGATTTCAGGATCTAACTGATAGCAGGTGGATCAAGCAGAATGAATGACTAAGAAATAAGTAACCTCCTTGTGCTAAAGCAGGAAGAACCTGAATACACAGAGAGATCCATAAATCCTGGACTGTTGATGGCCTTTGTAAACAGAGTTGACTATCACTGATTCGATGTTTAAAAAATTATATATATATATATTATAACTAGTAACTTGCCTGTCATAAATGATAGTATCATATACTTTCATGTTTCTTTCTCTTTCCTTCTCTCTCCCTCTTATCGGTCTCCCTCTCTCTCTCTCCATATGTCCTGTGTCTGTCTCTGTCTGTCCCGATTATCTCTCCTATCTCTCTCTATGGCTTCTGTCTGTCTCTCTCCTGTCTCTTCTCTCTCATGTCTCTCTGTCTCCCTTCCCTCACTCCTTCCTATGCTATTCCTCTCTTTCTCTCCATACCCTCTCTTCCCACCCTCTACCTCTCTCACGTCCCTCTCTCATTCCAAGCCCTCTCCTTTCCCTCACTCTTTCACTTTCTCTCCCTTCCCTCACTCCTTCCCATCCTCTCCCTCCCTTCCCTCACTCCTTCCCATCCTCTCCCTCCCTTCCCTCACTCCTTCCCATCCTCTCCCTCCCTTCCCTCACTCCTTCCCATCCTCTCCCTCCCTTCCCTCACTCCTTCCCATCCTCTCCCTCCCTTCCCTCACTCCTTCCCATCCTCTACCTCCCTTCCCTCACTCCTTCCCATCCTCTCCCTCATGTGCCTCTCTCTCTTCCCCTCACCCTGTGTGCTTTCTTCTTTCTATTGCGCATGCGCGAATATGAAGCCACTGCGCATGCACATTAGCGCGATTTCCCAAAATTACAAGATGGAAACTATTATATCACTATCACACACACACACAGCCACTTACTTCTATATTTTTTATGTTCAGATTTGAAACTAAATCCCAGTTTTCCTTTCCATTTTTATCATAGCCTTGGAAACCAAAGCCTGCAGCATTATTGATAGCATCAGCTGAAATTGAAAAGGAAAAAACAATAATTATTACTTTAGTTTATTGTAACATTTTATAATAGTAACTGCCTTGACATTTCTGATCATCGAAATGTTAATCATACTCTTATTTTTATGAATCTCTGTGGAATAATAAAAAAATAAAGATTATTATATATAAAAAAAAAAATTCTTCCAAACTTTTAGTCAGCCTAACAACATAATTAGCCAGAAGAAAATCATAAAGCTAGTTTTTAATTTGAAAAAAAATATTATGGTGTCCGTGTTGCACCCTGGAGACATCCATGATGCTTTGGTCCAAGTTGTGTATGCATGAGAGAGATTTGTTTACATTTCTGGAAATCAGGGATTGCTTATACAGCTTGTATCAGTAGATGCAATAATTGATTTCTATACTGTAAGCAGCCATTAATGAGCTGCTTTCCCAATTAGGAGCGGCCTTGTAAAATGACTATATTTCCATTCCAAACACTGGCACATTATCTTCCCAGTTGTCTCATTCTGAGGAAGTTTAAAACTTTTTAGTATTCAAGGTCGTGTTCCAGACAGACAGAAACAAAATGGAGTCTGTCATTACAAAATACCTGCATACAATAGTTAACAAACCATTGTAATGCCCTAGCTAGTTATTTTAATTATCTATTAATTTGCTAAGTGGTTGTCTCCACCCTGATCAGGTCAGTATTGGCTTGAGGTTGGAAGCTGATGGAAAGACAGGTCTAAAGGGTATTAAGAACAATTAGATTTAATAAGAGGATAAACAATAATTCACTGGTTGCTCCCACATCAAAAACTTGTTGCAAAGGGAAACCACTGTAAGGTGAAAAGTCTCCAGCCAATTCACAGAATTCTATTGGTATATTGTGTCTGAAATTTTAGCAGCTGCCAGATAGATATCACCCCCACGTACTTTATAGTGTGTGGATACCAGTAGCAGCTGAGTCTGAAGTAAGTTTAATATTGAATATTGTTTTTTATTTTATTTATAGAACAGTGTTAGAGATCAATGCTTAATTAAAACACCCAACTCATGTTAGGGCATTACACTGGTCCTTTAATGAACCATTATCAAGTAAAGTTGTTGCAAAAATCGTATTGAAATATGGGGCAAAATATTCCTTTAATAATAAACATTGCAGTCATGTACAATCATTTAATGATTTCAAACATATATGTACAATAAAGTTTTACCAAATTATATAAGAGAATTCAATGGATAACATGAAATTGGGAAGAGTAACAAAAGGTCTTCAGTATTTGAACATCTGCTAAATATTTTTCTTACTTGATGAATCCCTTAATGGCAGCTGTAAATACTAAATATTACATATTGTGTAACACATGTGTGCTTTTCATGATCCAGTGAAGAAATATCATAAAGGAGGATACGGATCCAGTATGAGGAGGATAAACACAATACTGTGTGGGGAGCATCCTGATGCTCCAAACCAGAAGGCAGATTCTAGACACTAGCAGAGTCTGCTAAAATTAAGATTTCCTCTAAAAATGCTTTTATACTCATTATTTACATAGCTGCTGATATGATTATGTAAATACGGTGTATATATATATATATATATATATATATATATATATGTATATATATATGTATATATATATATGTATATATGTGTATATATATATATATATATATATATATATATATATATATATATATATATATATATATACACCGTACTTGACAAATATGGATGGAAATGGACCCAGACCAAATAGTTTATGGAATCCTGCCTTATACAATAAGCCAGTTTGAGCATTTATTAACTAATATTTTTAGCATTGCTTTATTGGGGCAGACATTTTTTTTCCTTTTTACGAAGAATCGTTCATCATAAGAGCATACCATAAATATGGGACATCCGAGGTCATTTTATGGGACATCCACATGGTTTCAACTCCCCGTTTTCCATCTCTTTGTGTGCAGCCACTTTTCCTACTTTGATTCGTGCTCCTTTGCTACAGAGAGGAGGTGTCTGACCTTCTCATTCTTCTCCACCTAACACTTATCCGCTTGATCCTATTCCTTCCCACATACTAAAACCAATGTCACCTATTCTGATACCACACTGATCCACAGTTCCCTTGTCCTTCACATATGACATAGTTACCCTGTCCTAAAAAAAAAAGGGTTCTCTGAATCCTTCTGGTCTTTCACTATCGCCCTGTATCCCTGCTCCGGAACAACTGGTCTTATATTGTTTACTATGTGTCTGCTTTCCACTCATCTCAATTCACAGAACTCATTCCAATAAGTTCAACAGATGGATTGAGAAGGGCAAACAACAAGGCTAGTACTTTATTCTAATACTGCTTGACCTATCGGTTGCCTTCCACACTCCTCTGCTACACAATCTTCCCAGTATTGGTATCCGGCGCAAAGCTCTAGCTGGAAAACAAGTAAAAAGATTCAGAGGCGCTCAATCTGAGAATGAACAACCCCTAAGTAGGTTTCCTCTATAGACCTGGTAACCTACTAACAAAGCAGCCTCTTTTAGCTCACTTGTGCCCTTCACAGTGAGAAATATCCTGAAGTATATTAGTCTGGTCTTACTCAATAGAGTGATCCAGTTCCAAAATACAAGGCAATGCTACCCTAAACAGGAAAAACCACAAACGCCAGACGTAAGGTGCAGCTGTACTCCTTAAGGCACAAGGAGTAAGAAGTCCGTGTCTGGAGCCCCCATGACAAAACCCAAGCAAAAACAATCTAGAGATATTTATTCACCATGGGCATTGGATTCCTAGCTCAAAGACAGGGCCGTCCTTCCTTTGCTAAATGGTAATCTAGATTTATCATTGTCTGAACCTAATTTATGTACAGCGCTACAGAATATGTCGGCACATTATAAATGAACTATAATAAGGTCGCAAGTGAGCTTAAAGAGGCTGCTCTCGGAGTAGGTTTACAGGGCTATAGAGCAAGGCCTACTTAGGTGGTGTTCATTATCGGACTGGACTTTCCCAGTCTTTTTCTCAACACTTCTTCCTCCACTATAAATATTTCTGTTGGTGTACCCCAGGGATACGTCTTGGGACCACTTCTCTTTTCTGTCAACACCTAGTTGCTTGGTGAACTTAACTCAAAGCTGATGACCCACAACTCTACTTCTCTACCCCTGACCTTACACCTGCAGGTCAAGAGCAAGTGGCAGGGTGTCATAATGCAGTTGGAGCCTAGATGGCCCTCCATTATCTTAAACCTAACATTTCATCTCCCTCTCTTCTAAATTTCTCCATTCTTCTCCTTAAAATCCCTCACCTGGCCAATAAAGTCAATAATAACTTATATCTCTTGCTTTTCCCTGGTTCCTCTTCTTCACATTGCTCAGGAATATCTCCTCGCCGTTAAATACAGGTCAAGAGCTCCTTCTCTGCAAAAAAACTCACACTAGCACCCGTCTGTGAAACACTCTGCCAAACAATATCAGAGAAATCCCTAATCTCATAATTTAGGGTTTAGCTTAAAAACCACCTCTTTACCTTAATGGACTGTAAGCTCTTTTTGCAGGGACTATGTAATCCTTTGGTGATATTTATGTTAAATGCACTTATATTGTCATAAAAATGCTTTGGAAATTGTCACTGGCGTAACACAAATAAAGATACATACATACAGATTTTGAAACTGAATCCCCCCTCCCCTTATTTTAAGTGGTGTATTGCTTTAGTTAATGACTTGTGCCAGTAAGTGCACCTCTACAATATACATTAAATGATAAATATAGAAATTGGTCAAATTAAGAATTCATTTGAGGGTATGGGGAAATAATGATGAGGTAGGGAATTGAATCAACTTAAGAAGTTAAATTAAATTTCTACTCAATGAATTTCACTCTTAAAATAATTTAAATTTGTTGGATTCAGAGCTGCTGACTCCATTGGTCAAACTGCAATGACTAATGGTGTCATTGAGTAACCAACAAAACTCAGCTTAAGTTACAACAAACAACGTAAAGGCACAGAGGTCCCAAAAATAGTAGGATAGTAAAGTAACAATAAAAATATGAATATTTGCAGTTGAAAGTTAATAATAAATCTTATAGCAAAAGAAAAAAAAAAAAGATTTGGATATAGTAAGTTTTGGCTGTCATCCATCTCATCTCTGACTGGCCTTCTTATCATTAGCTAATTTCCCATATTATTGACAAGTAATTGACTTCCTTTTACTTGTGGCTTCTAAGGCATCAATCTGTGAACAACCAGCCTCTATTGTTTCCCAAGAAAGCATATCTAAAATTAAGCTTTAAATCCACAAATTAGATGGCAAAAACAAGACCACTCTAGTGGGAGGATCTCGAGTTGAGTGACAGCTAAAATTTAGTAAATTCAAAGCGGATTTTCTATTACTAAATGGCATTTTTTAATAACTTACAATTGCAAAAAATCATATGTTATTGGTACTTTTCTTTAATACAATAATCGGTACCTCTGATGTTGTCCTTTAGAAGGACCATAGTAGCAGTCATATAAGAGGGTTTAATGCAATCAGTATTCAAAGGAAAATACATTCCTGTAGCTTTTAAAAAATACATTTGAACTTGAGTTCTTTGAGAGACAACCGCAGGGCAAGAGACAGATAAAAACAGGATGTAGCTCCCTAAGCAGATAATCTCCAACTCCTTGGAAAACCGATTATAAATTATAAAACACTAAAGTTCAAATGTAATGTTTTTCTTCAACTACTTATATAACTGAAAATCAATTAAATAATTAAAAATTATTTGCTGCTCACATCTTGACCACAAGGTGGCAGTATTCACCCACATTTAAAGTAAGCAAGTTTGGTTTTCTTCTCAAACATTATTTCCACCAAACTGGTGAAGCCAGCACCACAACAGATGTCATTACATTTCGTAAAATTGTGCAGATTCCATTACATCATAATCTTGCTATACTTAAAGTTTCTTACCTAACGTCCAGGCAAAATAATACTTTGGTCTTGAAGACAAAAGTGACAAGTAGAGATAAATGATTCTGGTGGGCACCGATGAGGTTTCTTGAAAGTTCTCATCTATGTTGTACTCTACAGATAATATTCGGGTTGCAGTCATATAAAATGCCAATGAGACTGCACAGACTATCACTTTATGTACAACGACTGCCTGAAAAGAGAGAGACAGAGCGTCAGGTACATTTATTATGGGACATCCTGAAACACAGAGCACAAGTTAGGAGGAAATTATATTTATAGAAGGCTGGTCATGGTCTACAACAAGAAAATAACATTATCTTTTCCCCATTATCTTTTGACCCAAGGCACATCAACAGGCCAGAAACTGAGGATATCATATAAATATAGCATGGATGGCAAAGAAGAACGAAAAAAGTCCATATGTCCTGCCCATTTTATCTAACTAAACATCTGGCTTAATTAAAACAAGCTTTAGGGTAGCATTATGCTTGTACAATGCACACTTATATTCCTTAACTTGGTATATATATATATATAAAATAAGTTAAACTTATTTCCTGCTTGGAATTCCGAGAAATACAGTTATAACACTGCATTCTAGGAACCTGGGCAGGGACATGCAAACATATCCACAAAGGCTTCACTCTTGTAATCCAATATCACTTCAAACATGGCTTCCTTTAAGCATATGCCTGCTGTATTACACAGCTTCAAGCAAAGCTCAGGATGGATTATACACAAGCTAGAAATCCTACCCACGTACAGTTGTTTCAAGGTTACTGCTTCATAAGCATGGGGCCCGGTTCCTAGCTTGTGTATATAGAGATAGAGATCTGAATAATATTGGCATTACAACATGGCAATATTATCCAGGATCTATTTAATCCATGAAATATAAAGATAATTAATTCCCAAAACTGATTCTCTCTCATGCTTCAATTTTTAAAATGTCCTGGAAATCCTGTCACCAAACTCAGTCAGAGGTTAGTAAGCCCACATTTGTTCAGTGTGCAAGCCTATGGCTGTATTTATTTCTAAATGTAATTATTTATAAGAACCCCATAACCTATGCAAAGCAAGAGTGGACAGATCAATATATACACACATTTACGTCAGCCTACTATACTATAGGGAACGGGTATGATATGCTACGGGCGCTATTATCATTATCTAATCATGCTTTCTTGCAATGTCTGTGTACTGGAGGTTTGATGTACAAAGGTTTTGCTTGTGCGTAGTTTTTATTACAGCACATTTACATCACATGGCCCTGATACTCCCTTATTATAAAGGTCAGGTTACAGTACATATCCATCTCTATATGTAAATGTATTGGCAGATTAAACACACACCATACCCACCACACTACATATGAGGAAACTGGTAAATATAGGAAGCAAAGCGAATTACTGATACAGTTAAAGGGACAAAGAAAAGGTCCTATATATTGCATAAATGAAAAGTCTTAGATAACCGAGCTTGAAAGTGGGGTACTTTAAGCATGAATTTGCGAAAACCTTCCTCAGACATTTATCTAAGGTGAATAACTCTCACAGTGGGGGCGATAAACGTAACCAACTCTATGCTCTTCCTCATTATCAGTATTAGGAATTGCAGTGATGGAGGATCTTTTCAGAAAAATGTATTCTTCAAATATCAAACTTTCATGCTTTATTATTATCTAAATAATAAAGAGATTCATCAATACTGCTCTACATAATCAAACCAAGCACTGAAAATCAAGTAAAAAAATGATATAGGCCCTCATTCAATTGCAGTTTGGCCAATTGAATAGGGCTCTAAATAAGCACATAACATATTTTTTTAAAGAAGTTTTTAGTTAGTACGCATCTATCCAAAAGCAAGGTTTTCACTAACTAAAAACTTATTAAAAAAAAAATATGTTATGTGCTTATTTAGAGCACTATTCAATTGGCCAAATCGCAATTGAATGAGGGCCATACTGTATAAGGCTCACCCGGAAATAAGCCGCACCTTTAAGATTCAATAAGGGGGGAAAAAAGGCAATACCCGAATATAAACTGCGCTCTTACAATTTGTAGAAGAAAAAGAAAAAAGTCAATGAGATTCAGGGGAAAAATAGTGATTTGATTTTACCATATATCTAATCCCCCCCCCCCCCCTTCCCTTGTCTCTCATCTCTGTGTGCGGGCCTGGGTGGTAGCCCCTCCCCATGCCGGCCCCTGCTCTCTCCTCTGAGCCATCTGACCTGGGAGGGGAGGAGCCGACAGGGGGAGGAGCCACCAAGACCAACACACAGAGGTGGGGGGGTGGGAGAGACAAGAGGGGAAGAGAGAAGGGTGGGAGAGACAAGGGAGTTGGAGGGAGCCTGGGGGAAGGCACAGGAGTGCCACCCCCAAAGAAGTGCTGCTTGAGGTGGACCGCCCCCTAGCTACACCACTGATGTGAGGAGCAAGGGTTAAAAATGAGAAATCAGCATAATTTTAAATAGCATACAATATGATGTACAAGGCAAATTTAAGACGCACCTTAACTTTTCAAAGTTGAAATTTGGGTAAAAAGTGCAGCTTATTTTTCACGTTTTTTAAGAGTTTAAATATAATCTAAATTTTCCTTTCACTCCCTGCCTCATTGCAGAGAGTGTGCCTTCAGGTTCTGCAAAATCACCCTGCAAATGGCAATAGCGCCCTCATTACTGCAACCAAAATGTATATTGTATTTTAACATGATGCGCAGAGAACTTTTAAATCGCTTAAGTTGCCCGTTAATAAACAAATAAGAGATTTATTGGTCGGATAGCTATCTTTAGGTTTTTCTTGCCGAGCCTGCAAGCTGCCAGGTGGTGGTGACCTGAGCTCACACCTATAACCACTAATCAGGAGATAGTAATCTGATGTGTCATTGTTTAGCAGGGTGTGCACTCGGGAAATGTGAGAAAGCCCTTACCTGTATGAGGGTTTGCGTGCCCGAGAAAATAACACACACGCAGAGACATGTCTGCCGAGATAAAGCCATATAATACAGGAAACCGAAAGCAGATACACAGTGCTCATATAGGAATAACAAAAAAAACTAACTTTTATATCAGTTATAATGCACTTCCACCTAGTTTTCATTACAATAAGTTTCTATGTGTATTTTTATTCAATAAATGGGACCTTTGGTCAATTTAACCCAAATTATATCGTTTTCACCAAAACAATCAAATATGTGGTGTTGTCTGTCTTTATTGCGAGGTTACATTTTCCTTCCTTCTTCATGTACTAAAGAGCAAAGTGCTGGAGATCATCTACATTCCTATATTTTCCTACAGCCATATTTACTAAGATTTGACATCTCCAGGAGTTCTTATACACCTTTAGTACATAGGGCCCTTGTTTTTCACAATATTTTCTAAATTCTTCTCAAAGTGATACAGAAGTCAAACATTTCTCTCATATATTTAAAAGAGCATATTCTAAATGAAAGTATATTTTTGTTTGTATATATTTTAGTTTTACTTTCTCTTCTAGTATATCGAGACGGCCATGCTTGTTATTCTTCTTGTCCACAGCAGCAGGGGAAGGAGAATAAGGAATGTGAAGTGCAACTTGACGTGAGATTGCTTCCGGTGTAAAGGTGGCAAATATTAAAGGCATATTTAAGTTTCCTGGATTATGAATGCATCTGATAAAGGATAATCAGTATTGTATGCAAAAAAAAAATTGCATTAAAAAATACCAAAATAAACATTAAACTTACCCTAAAGTTTGCTAAATCTTTTGAGTTTACAAGCAGTTTAAATAACACCCAGTCTCTTTTATTAATTGAAATGTGTGTTTGTAAAACCAACAATAAATCAATATGTAAATAAAATAGGTTGGTGTCATTAGTTATGCAATTTTTTGTTGTTGTCTGATTTTCCAAACAATGGTTAATTAACCAGATGAAATGGATGATTAAGTCATAGCTCCTGAATAATTGAACAGCTGACAGATAAGGCAATGGCATCCAGGCAAACAAAATGAGTTATGTGACAGGAGGGAGGTTGGAGAAAGATTGAGTACATCTGGCAGATAACATTACATCTAAAATCCTTTTATTTGCATATGGTTTTATTGTTTCTTTGTAAACACACATTTCTCAAACTAACAAGTGGTGATCTTGGCAATGGCCCTTTAAGTCAACTTACACTGCATTCTGGTCTTCCAAGATTACAGCTCTGAATCCTAATATGTCAACAGGAGAAAACTCAAGGAAATACAGTGGACCCTCTGCACTCGACTACCTCCAAACTCGACGATTTTGGTATTCAAAGCGTTTGGATGAGCAAAAATCTTGGTACTCATCGTGCTTGCTAAAAACAATTTACATTACTTCTTATGGAAGATTGGTACTCATCATTTTCACCACTCGTCGTGCCTTCTGGAACCAATTAACCATGAGTACCAAGGGCCCACTATAATACAATTATCGCCCTACCTACTTAAATATGATTCAGGAAAATATAATACAGGCAGTTTCAATAATATTAAGATATAAATTTAAACTTCTCTTAACGTACATTTGTATATGAGCCACCTAAGCACAGGATGTGCCTATAAAACAAACATGGTGTTTCTGTACCTTTAGATCATAGCAAACAGTCTGCTCAGTATAGCAATTTCCCATCATCCCATACAAATCTGACATTGCCCCAGAGTAAAGAAAAATGAAAGTCTTACATTTGGAGATGGTTCTTTTTGTTCATATTTTGTGTCTTCTTTTCCATTGGCTTCAGACTGTTTCAGTTGATATGATCTGCCTTCAATGAAAGTAATATAATCTTTATAAGAGCATAACGGGCCTGCCAGGATACCCATGAAATTACAGTTGTAACTTAAATACTCCAGTAGACTTGGCATGCGTCTGTAATTCAAAGATAAGCAACTGGTGAGATGTATAGCTTGGAGAGAAAAGAAAGAAATAAAATCATGGGTGATGTTTTAATGGTTCCCGACCTGCAATAATCGAGAGGTAAATGCTTTACTGAAAAAGCAAAAAAAAACAACAAACAATAATGAAATGTTATCAAGAACAAGTCAAAGCCGTTCAAATATTATCTTATACTAGTCGTTTGCCCATCTCTCTTCTCTCCCTCCCATCGCTCACTCCCTTCCTCTCTCCCCCTCCTCCTCTCCTTCTCTCTCTCCCTCCATTCCTTTCTCTTCCTCTCCTTCTCTCTCCCCTCTCCTTCTTTCTCTCTCTCCCTCCCACCCTCTCCTTCTCACTCTCTCTCGCTCCTCCTTCCTTCTCTCTCCCCCTCTCCTTCTTTCTCTCTCTCCCTCCCACCCTCTCCTTCTCACTCTCTCTCGCTCCTCCTTCCTTCTCTCTCCCCCTCTCCTTCTTTCTCTCTCTCCCTCCCACCCTCTCCTTCTCACTCTCTCTCGCTCCTCCTTCCTTCTCTCTCCCCCTCTCCTTCTTTCTCTCTCTCCCTCCCACCCTCTCCTTCTCACTCTCTCTCGCTCCTCCTTCCTTCTCTCTCTCCCCTTCTCCCTTTGCCGTGCAATGGGTGGCTCGCAATACGAAGTGCGCTACTCACAATTTTGTGAGCATTACACACAACAACAACAACTATATAAGTGATAGGGACACAGCCAAATTATAAACAGCTTTGATTAATTAGCGTTACAGTCAATGTTTTAGAATACATTTCTATATTTAAAAAAATAATTGAATTGCTTGACAAACATCTGGAAATGATTTTAATTTTCTGTGAAAATATTACAATTTATATTACTGTAATCATTTGTTATAGTTATTCCATAACTTTAACTTTTTAGATTGAAAGATGATTATTTAAATTGTTTGGAAAATTTTAGAGAAGAGAGGTACTGATGGATGATCAGGTTAAGTAGCAGAATCCATTAAAGTAGATACTCACAGTGACTTCCTAGTCTGATGAGTGAATATTATGAAGCATGGTGGTAAGCTTCTCTGAATAGAAGAGTTTTCAGAGAGCAATCGAATGGTAGGGACAGCATTTGTAAAGTGTTGGAGATGGAGGTGTCAAGTGGGCACTATTTCATAAAGATAAGTAGAACGGCTTTTGAGCCCAAAGTGGCATTTAACAATACAGTAAAGAAATTCAAGCATGCATAGGATATGAATATTCAGATTATTTATTAAGCCAGACTTTATAGATAGAATACACAGGCTAATTTTATATTGGTTCTTATCAGCCATTACACATCTAGGTTTGGTTTTTATCCACAAGCATTCAGCAGTCTGGAAGTGCAGTGCAATATACTCAAATACCACTCTGCCAAGTATTTTTTTAGAAAACAAAATTAATTTATCAATCTAATGGGACCAATCTGAAGTAAATATAAAAAAGTACTGTATATTTAATTTGTGCATGACTTTCAGTGCCATTTGTCATTGTCTCTTTGAAAGAAAGCTAAAAATACACTATTGATTTTTTTATGCGGATTGTCCAAATTATCTAAAATATGTTCAAGGTCAATAATCTACTCTATATGTCTGAAATGATTTGGATTCATATAGAAGGACACAAATGTAAAGAGATCCTGACACACCCATACCTAAGAAAAGCAATGCATTATACATAATCCACAACAGCCAGGGATAACCAGCTATTGATTACAACAGATAGAGGAAGAAATTAATTCCGTATAAAGACACTGCCCATCATTAATAGCTCAAAAGGTCTTGATAGTGAATTAAACCCATTTGTTGGTTACACTTTGGAAGAAGCCCATTATAGCTCTCCTGCCAAATCCATGAAAATATGTATATAATGCCCAAAGTTGTTTTTAAAATTGCTGTTTCTGTAATGCAGCCAATGTCCTATATTAGTAGCTACCTGTCTTATTTATATTTTTAAATACTCATATAATAAAAAATTTTAAGAGATGGAGATAAGGTTTAGTGAGATGCTGCATAACCTACATAGATCTCGGACCTTTGTAAATACAAAACATTTTTTGTAATTTTGTAAAATCTTATTTTATGCAATTAAGTTTCGGAAATTTGGTGCAAGGTATGGTATATTGTATTGATAAAAAAAAGAGTCAGCTTTTATTGTAAGTAGGACACAGCCAACAGTGTAGAATCTAGGGGCCTCATTCTATTATCGTCCGTAAAACGGCCGCAAAGCTGCGATTCCTTGCGGGGCTCCCGTTACCTTGCAATTCAAATAGATGGCGCCGCAAGGATATCCCTCTTACGGCCGGCCGCATATCTTGCAACCGGCCGCAAGGTCTGAAAACTTTAAAAGCAAATATAAATTCAAGACGGCACTGTAAATGCTAGGGATCATATTGGGGGACATGAGGATTAATAGCAACCCCCTCTCAAGCTTGCACATCAGCCCAAATCCGAGTTTACCTTAACTGTTTATTTTCCCGCCTCAGCGTGGGCGGGTCTGAGGTGCTCCAAGCCCTCGGGACTTTGTCCACGGATATTTGACATGAATTTAAATAAAAATTATTTACGGATTTGAGTGTAGGGGAATGTTGTGCTATAAATGCTAACACCTACAATCACTTTATCTTCTCATCAGAGTGCAGGATGGCTTTATAATGTGCTCAATTGGGGCTAGCGGGACCTTTTTCCTTCAAGTAAGCTGCGGCTCGGTTTTAGCCTTGCAGAGAGGGTTCCCGGAGCAATTGAATAGCAACCAGGATTTTCTTGCGGCCGAAACTCTTGCGCCCGTTTAAGATCAAAGGCTTTCCTCCGGCGCGTGCAGCCGCAAGGGATAGCAAGGCGCCGGCCGCAAGCCTGCCGGAATCCCCGGCCGGAAGGGAATAGAATAGCAGAATAGCTTGCGGCCGGTCCTTGCGGCCCCGCATCTCCTATGGCCGATAATAGAATGAGGCCCTAGGTAATCAGCTGGTGCAGTCTCTCATTGGCTGCATTAATCAGACAGTTGTCTGAACAGGTTGAACAACACCAAAAATATGTTCAAATTCCCTGAATAATTTAAGTCATAAAAGTTATCTTTAAAAGCTTTTAACAAAATCATTATAAAACCAAAATTAAAAAAAAAGTTTTAAATTCTTATTAATTTATACAAATCCAAATTCAGTTATGAATTTAATAATTGTATTGATTAAATAGCGTGTCAATAAATAAATGTATATTTTCAGTCACACCCCCATGCTATAAAAGGCTTAGATCTCTCCATCCACTGATGAAGTATTGTGTCTGGAGTTGAGCCACCCAGAGAGAGGGCTATCTAACAACTGCAGTATGATAGTTGGTGGTATCTAGAAAGTGTGTTTTTACAATACTCCCAGCTAATACAACTTTATTTAAGGGGTGGAGAGATCCAGAGGTTATACAGCATGGGGAAATATTACAAAAATAGTATGTAATAGTTCCATTGAACAATAAAAGTTTATCAAAGGTTTCTTTTTTATGACACCTTACCTAATTATTTTTTAGTGATCCCTTTCTAAAAGAGCACTAAAATGCTCCTTTCAGAATTCGTAATGAGATAGTGAGTGACCCATCTCTCAAAATTCAAAATAGCCCATGGCCTACCATTCATGAACTCAAATCATGTATGTTTATCCAAATATAAAATATAGTACTGCAATTCACACATATAAAGTTCTGTTTTACAATGTATCTTACCAAAAATCAAATTATTTACTAGGTTTATGTAACAAAAGACTCAGGGAGCAGATTGAATAACTGCAATAAACAAAAGTTATTCGCAATAGGAAAAACCTATTTTGCTGCATTTATTTTTGTTTGTAATTATTTGGTCTGATAGATGGACTATCTGTGGAAATGCAGATTATAATAGGATAATTGCATGCTTCCCTGATACTACATTTCTTAGGATCACCATATCCTTCTTTCTCCATACAACCCACTGCTTTTTTATTGTACCAGGAGGTCATAATCCTGATTTAATGTACCATGCTATAAACACCCATTTGGAATTGCGTTTTAGCCATATAACATATTCAATAAACAGGTTTTGCTTTTCTGGTTCACACAATACTATTTTCCAGCTGTGACATCCACACTACAGATATATGGATAACAGTCAATAGATACACAGTAAAAAAATCTCTATTTAGTAATCACAGTGTTTGCGGATCAATACGAAGCCTTGATGATATGGATATTGGAACTGAAAGGTTAAATGGTCATATACATGTCACAATCTACAAAACTCATCCACTGCCAATTAATACAATTATATTGATTTAGTTGAAGATGTTCTAATGAATTATTGGTCTTAATGGAGAACCTTGGTTGTAATGATAGCTTTTAGTGGTTCAAAGTAAGATTACCCCTGGTCCTGGCACGATATATTCTCATTACTTAGCATTGCTCCAGACAGACATTCCTTGAGGTTGTAGACACACTATAGTGTTCTACGGTTAGAAGGCTTCAAGCAACACATCTTACTCATGTTTATGGACAACTGTCCAAAATAAATAAAAAATCTATTTTCAAAAAGATATAATTTCTAGTTTTTAGTGTTATGGTTGACTGAGTGTTGCATTATAAAATGTATGAATGTATATGAATATATACCACATCGTTCTATAGTATGGGTGCAAGAACACACAAGTGCTCATATGGTTGGACTGCTTCTGAAGACTAGACCCTTATTTTTTTCATTTTCTATTGAAAAGAGTACATTCAAAGTATAACTTCATTTTCCTGGTTCAATACAAAGACTTATTAACCATATCTGTCTGCTGTGTTTGTTTTTTTTTAAATATAGCAGCGTAAAGAGATTCGGACAAATCAACACTTCCTGTTGTCTTACATTTAATAGGTTAGTGTACCCCAGAGATCATTTCCTTCTTGTCTTGTAAGAACTGCTGTGATAGCTTAAAGTCTATCCCTTGTTATGTGTGCCTTGTAAAAGCACCTAAAAATAGGGTTAAAGGAGCCCTTAATATGTCTAATATAGAGGTATGGTGTCATTCAGTTTTGTATGTTACTGAATTACGGTAAGTGTGAAATACGGATTTATAGAATACAACTGTAATGCCCTAAAATTAGCTTGGCATTTTAAATAAATACTGACCATTAAGTAAATTTCTATTATTTAGAAAGGCAATATTGAATATTAAACTTGTTTTCAAATCTCTGCAACTGAACTACTAGTTGGGTTGCTTGCCTCCATACATCATGAGGTCATTAATGGGAAGGAGCGACCCTGACTGGGAGGCAATCTTAAATGGTCAGACTCAAGGCTAGCCAGATGATCTGTGTTGGAGGCTTAGCAAGTAAACAAGCTCGTGACTTAACAAAATGAAGTACATAAAAGTAAATAGTTCCTAGTGAAATTCAGAAACCTTCCATGTCCCTTTAAAGTGCCAGAAGTTAGGAATTAAGATCTGTAAGCCTCCAACTGATGAAACAGTTTCAGAAACTCCAACTGGTTGTCCAAGTTACTTTTGTGCAGGCCTCTCATGAAGTGCAGGCCTCTCATGTACACACTGCCCTGATCATTATGTTGTAGAGAGGCCACAGCTGAGTCTGCATCAGGATCTAGAACATTCGTTCTAGCAGGTCCAAGGATCAGTGCTGGTCATGGGGAACCTTGTATGCAGGCTCTCAGAAAGGACAACGAGGGATGGGGCAGACATGAATGGACTGAAAAAGAATGAGGTCGAGTAGAGACTGACCCCTTCAATTTATCACAGACTGTGGCCATATAGTCATTGGCTCCATAAAGCTTAAGAACCACTACTCTAGACCAGAGACTATAGATTTACTTAAAGAAACTAAATACTAGGCATAATCTAACTTAGATCATCACATACTTGGTGGCTCACATCTTTTAACAGTTGCATACTACAATCAGTAATCAGTGAGGACCATTCTCTTTGTTGGTGAAACACAATCGGCTCTACTCAAAACATATAATTCTGTGTACTATCTGAATTTACTTGGATGATGAAACATTTTTACTAGCATCTTCTGTACTAGCTACTCTCCAGGAATTGGTATAAAAGCTATTTTTTATTGTTTTCCTTTTTCTTTTATGGTTAGAAATGTATATTACCTTATTTAAAAAAATCTTCCAACATGTGAGCCATTTCGGGATGCTATAATGCTGCATGAAACCTTATGAGTCACTCTGCCTTTGTATTTAAGGAACACACTGCACACTATTTTTTAGTGAATGGACAATCACATGCTGCGAGACATATTGGGAATGGTGAGTTATCAAGAAACCTGCTGCTCCCTAGCCAGTCTGACCCTTTTGAAGAGTTTATTTGGTGGTGGAAAGCGTGGGGTCTCTATTGGAATTCACACAACAGCTTTTAGCAGACATTATTTTGAATACACAATGAGCCATAGCCTCGCACCCTGGCTAAATCATGCACTTGGCATTAGCTTGAACATTCAACGTGCTTAGCTGGGTCTCACTTACTGTTCAATAGCGATCTGAAACATGAAGCGACTCAGACAAAGGCACCAGGATGTGGGATGGAGCAAAGTCACAGGCAGTACAGATTAATATGCAGGAGCAAAATAAGTCATTTCACAATAAAATACATCTTACCTAACAGCTAGGCTTCTCTGAGATGGTGTCAATTCCTCTTCTTTGCGAAATATTCCTTCAAAAAACAAAATAAGACATAATTAGCCCACATAATTAAAATAAATTATTTTATCATCATAGAACTTTTTACTTTCTTTCCAAATGCTCAGCTGATTTTTTTTCTTATTCTTTTTCAAGCGGTTTTACATTTTTACATTTCAATGACCATTTATAACCTAGAAAAAACATCAGTCTCCTAAAAGAAACAGCAGTCTCAGAAAAGTGTAAACCATTAAAAGCCAACTGCATTGCTCGTACAACAGGGTGCTCAAATGCTGATTTTACTGTTAATCAGAAAAAGAAAAAAAAAATCAATGTAGCAATTACAGTACATTTTACATTTGAAATCTATTGTTTTAGCCTTTGGAAGACTTCCTTCTCTCCTCCTATATTGAAGGGCTACATACACCTCCCAGCCTGCCTGGGTTGGGGGAGGAGTCCCTTGACGCAGCAGAACCAGAGAGATGAGGAAGGAAGTGGCTAGCTGGGGGTGAAGCCCTTTTTGACTCTCCCCGTGCCTGAGAGACTTTTTGCCCTCAGCTAGCCACAAGGGAGATACCCAGCTGCCAATCCCAGTATGAGTAAGATGGAAGGGTATTGCTAGGTAAAATGTGTCCGGAGTTTATGGTTGAGCTTGTTACTGTTTTATTAACGTTTTGAAAAAAAAAATGTGTTGAGTTGTTCAGTTTGTACTACTAGCTGAACAAGGTATGATAGGAATGCTAAGTTCCCTAGGTATTTTCTACCCATTGATTAACAATCTGTATACAAATGTGGGAAAAAGTTAAAACTAAAGTCTTTATTAGTAAAGGGTAACAACGGCGATATCTATTAAAAACAATATAATATAAAAAATCCTGGATTGGAGAAATGGGTGTATAAAATAGGCTAATTTGTATGTGAAAATATACCCACTTGATATTATTTTAAACTCTAAATAGAGGGGTATATAGGTACGCAACTAACAGTGTTTCCAGAGAAAAAGATGAAATAGCTTATCCAATTGAAATAAACCTGTCCTTATGATTGGAAAGGATCTATAATATCACTTGATAGATGTGGTGTTACTAAATGTGTTATATACAGAAGTGGCCCTTAACTTCTAGGGTTCACTATGAAGAAAACCTAGAATAATCTGGTCTTCTATGAATATATATATATCTCCTAGATGGATAGTTATTTTCCAAAATCTCTTTGATCAATATAAATATGATTAATAATTAGGGTATAGATTTTAGTAAGGGCACAATCAATAATATGGGTACTTCCGTATGCTGTCTCAATAGGACTATAATATGCAGGTGATAGCCACTCAAGGCTGTTCACCCTCTGTTTTGCCCATACCCTAGTACAATCCTAAATTGGGAGAAGAAGGATTATAGGAGAGTAATAAGGAGCCAGCAAGTTAACTTTTGCTCAGTAGCTCTTATGGGCTGTCTATTACGTGCTAAATCTAACACCACAACATTCACTCATATGGAAACGGACAGGGAGGGTAAGCATTCAAACTCTAGATATTTAAAGTACAATACTGTTAGTATAGGAGACGCCGGCGTGCCCTTCGCTGTAAGGCATGCCACGTCATCAGGAGCCGACGCGTTTCGACGTCATCAGACGTCTTTGTCAAGGAGAAGTATGCTAGGCCGTCTAGCCCTCTATTTAAACATTGCCGTAACCACGGCAACCAATTGACACTACCCGGGCATGCGCAGTGAGTCTATAAGGCGCTCATTTCGCTTTTGCTGCGATATGGTAGAGGTTTAAAGATAAAAAACGGAGTGGGAGATAAATAAAAGGACAATTAGGAATATGACAAAAATAGCCATTATGCAGCCCATATAGTACAAGGGGTTGGTGCCTCCAAGCTGAAATGGGAAGGCTAAAGGAAAAGTGAAAAAACAGAAAGGGATAAATAATACCATAAAATAAGATGATCAGAAGGGGTGAATCTGGAAAAAGTCACTAGGGAATGTGTATATGTATATATATATGTACCAAAAGTACAATGTGACAGTAGTAACTAGTGAGAAATATATAAGTGCTACTACAAGTGTAATATGAAATAAATATGGTGCATAAAAACAGATCAATAATAATCTGTTATAATAAAGTGGATGTAAACCGAAAGGAGATCTCTCAGTTTATGAAAGGGAAAGCCCTATATGATATAAAGTGATATATGGGGAGAGAGTGGCAATGTGTGCTGGAAGTGTAGCAGTCATAATAAAATAGTAGCAATAATTGATGTAAATCATCAAGCTAAATAGTATAAATTATTATTGTGCCAGATAAGGAAAATTAGTGAATAGTCGTGTAATATAATAGCATGTCAATTATGCTGTAAGGGTGGTCATTCTAAAAAGATATGACATCTAAACCTTATAAAAAGACAATTTAAATGAAGGGTGAAAATGTGAAACCTTCATTTAATCCCTCTGGTGATAAAGCTTTTAACTTGTGAATCCATTTTGCTTCATGTTGGAGGAGTTTTTTATCCAGATCCCCCTGTCTGGGGCCTTGATATACTTTTTCAAGTGCTGTGAATGTAAGAACTTCACTGTTGCCACCATGAAAGATTTTAACATGGCGTGCTATTGGGGTGTCGAGGTCTTTCTTAATTGAGTAGACATGTTCGCCAATACGTCTTCGTAGTTGGCGTCGTGTTTTCCCTACGTAGATTTTTTTACATAAACATGTAGCCACATAGACTACACTTGTAGTGCAACAATTTGAGAAGTCCTTTAGAACATATCTTGCCCCATTAGATGGATGCTCGTAGATTTTTGTGGGTTTGATATATCTGCAGAATTTACAATTCCCACATTTAAAACATCCTAGTGGGGGATTAAGCCATGTCTTATTGTATTTTGTCTCTTTGAAGAAGCTATGCACTAAGGAATCTTTCAGATTTTTTCCTCTTCGATAAACAATTGGTATCTTATGTGGAAGAATATCTATCAAATCTTCGTCACTTCTCAATAGATGCCAATGTTTAGATATAATATCTTTTATTGAGGCAGACTCATAACCGAAAGTTAAAATACATCTTGGATATGTATTATCTGATGTTTGGGTATTTATCTTATGTGGTTTATTCAATAATTCCGTTCTGTTCCAACCCAATGCATATTGATATGCTTTCTTTAAACATTTGTTTGAGTATCCTCTTTCTCGAAATCTTTGTTTTAATTTATCTGCCTCAATTTTAAACTTAGTTTCTGAGCTGCAGTTCCTCCTAATTCTTAGATATTGCCCCTTAGGGATGCCCTTTTTCAGGGGTTCGAAGTGTTAGCTGTCCCATGATAATAGCGTATTTGCAGCTGTCTTTTTCCTGAACGTGGTGGTTGAGATGTTTCCTTCATTATCTTTTTGAATAAGAAGATCCAAAAAAGGGATCTCTGTTCTATGGATTTCATGCGTAAACCTCAAACCCATCTCATTTTTATTCAAGGAATCCATGAGGGTTTCAAATTCTAATTTTGTTCCATCCCATATCACGAGTATATCGTCTATATAGCGACGCCAAATCATTGCATGTACAGTAAGATATTCAAGCCCTGGTTCTGAGAAGATCTTCTTCTCCCAGCTGCCTAGAAAGAGGTTTGCGTAGCTAGGGGCACACGGGGTGCCCATTGCAGTTCCCTTTATCTGGTGGAACCATTTATCATTGAACAGGAAGAAATTGTATTTTAAGACATACTCTAAGATTTGAATAATAAAATTATTGAACTTCTCAAAGTTAGAGCTTTTTGTGCTCAGAAATTGTTTGGCTGCCTCAATACCAAGATTATGAGGTATACTACTGTAAAGTGCTTCAACGTCAATGGTTGCTAACCAGGTATCTTTTGGCACTATTAAATGTTCAAGCTGTTTTAGTATATCATTAGTATCTTGTACATATGAGGGCAAGTTTTGTACCAACTCACGTAAATGATGATCCACAAAAATACTGGCATTGGATGAGAGGTTTCCTGTACCTGATACTATAGGCCTCCCAGGGATAGGTATTGTTTGTTTGTGCACTTTTGGTAGTGCATAAAAAGTAGAGATGCAAGGGAATTTCGGAAAGAGAAACATGAATGTATGTTCATCGATAATTTTCTCCATTTTAGCTTTTTCTAATATAGACTTTAAAACTAGTCTATACTCAAGATTTGGATTCTTAGTTAGTACTTCATAGGTGGATCTATCATCCAAAATCCTATTGCACATCTCTTTGTACTTATCATTGCTCAATATCACTAGGTTGCCTCCCTTATCCGCTTGTTTAATTTGAATATCTTTACAGGATTTGAGCTCATTTAGGGCCTGATATTCTTTTTTTGTCAGGTTGTAAGTTTTTCTTAATTTAGAAAAATCTAAACTTTCTATGTCAATTGTTACCTGTTGAAGGAATACCCATATATTAGAGTAATCTTTTAGAAAGGGAGTGAAATTGCTTTTATTTTTCCATCTTTTTGTATCATATGTATTTTCTGCCTCAGTAGTGGTATTCTCTTCTAATAGAGACAATAGAAGTTTAAAGGTGTCAATGTCCTCTTTGTTTAGGCCTAACTTTATATGTTCTTTATCTTGTTTATTTTTGAAGAATTTCTGTAAGGCCAATTTTCGAGCAAAAAGATTTATATACTTAATATGGGTGAATTTGTCAGATCTTGACGTTGGAACAAAACTCAGGCCTTTTCTCAATACTGATTCATGATCATTATTTATGATAAACTTTGATAAGTTGATGATTTTCATATTCTGATCTTTTATCGGACTTATTGCATTGGGCTTTTTCTCAATGTTTAATTATTTTTCCTTTGGTCTCTCCTCTCGGGACCTTTTGCAGGGAATTGGCCTACCTCTAAAAAACCTTCATTATTATAGGGGTTTGGCATTCTAGTTTGTGCAAAATTCCTTGTATTGTATGCCTCCCTTCTATAGTGCATAACAGGTCGTCTGCCTCTTGAACTATGGGAATGTTCATCTATGTCTGAGTTATCATAATCTGATGAATTTATGTCAGAATTTCTTTTTGATGGTATTGAGGTAGGGAATTTTTTTAAAATTCTATTTGTTTGGAAATCAGTTTTGTCTCTTAGAAATTTTTTCTGTTTCCGGTCTTTGATATCTCTCTTGAATCTATCAATGTTATCATTTAGTTTTCTACATAGTGATTAATACTCTGTAGAGTCACTTTGTTTGTTGAATTCTTGTTGACATAATACAATCTTAGGTTTTAATACTTCCAGATTATGTTTTTCTGTCTCAATAATCAGACTGATTAATTCAGATGAACATTTAAGGAGAATATCTTTCCATTTGTTTACAAAGGTTTCATCACTCAAATTAATTGCAGGGTTAAGGTGCAATCTTAGGCCTCTGGGAATATACTTATTTTTAAGATAGTTTTGTAGGCTGCTTATTTCCCATACCGAGCGTACCTGTTTCCTCATTATTTTCAAGAGGTCTCCATATATATGTCTTATATCTTTATTACCTTCAACTGTTGGCTGAGGGTTACCACTGAAGCTTTCTTCAGCTTCTTTTAGGAGGGATTCAATATCTAAATTATGGATAGCAAAATTCGTCATAGTGAATAAGATAATCACTCTGGAAAATAAATCCTTAAAGGTACAGTGCAAATCCTGAGTGTCAATATATGGAAGTATTATATAAAGATACTAATAATTATTAAATGCTTCCTTTTGTGGATTGAACCACTAGTCTATAGAACAAGGTATGATAGGAATGCTAAGTTCCCTAGGTATTTTCTACCCATTGATTAACAATCTGTATACAAATGTGGGAAAAAGTTAAAACTAAAGTCTTTATTAGTAAAGGGTAACAACGGCGATATCTATTAAAAACAATATAATATAAAAAATCCTGGATTGGAGAAATTATATTTTATATATTATATTGTTTTTAATAGATATCGCCGTTGTTACCCTTTACTAATAAAGACTTTAGTTTTAACTTTTTCCCACATTTGTATACAGTTTGTACTACTAGCTGCCCAAAGTCACATAGCCAAACAATGGAAATCTGACATACTCAACCTGCAAATAGTTACATTGAGAGACTTACACACCTATTAGTGGATAATTAGTGATCATTTTCTAAAAAATTGGGATCCATGGCTGAAATCCCCAGATAGCGTTCACTTAGAATAACTATTAACTACATCTCTCAAAATTCTCAAAATCACGAGAGGACCTGTGGGAGACCTGAGACCCAGATGGGACCTAAGAAAATCCTGCCAAGGTATGATGCTCTTTCCTATTCACAATGTAACAAATTGAGGAAAACTGAAAAAGGCAAAATGCTTTCCCACCTACCTGTCTACCCCACCCATTTATTTGTATTCTCTTCTTTTATTGTTTTATATATATATATTTCACTAATAACCTCCAAAGACTCAATTTTGAGTTTTTATATGTTCCTAAGTTAAGTGCACGTTGAGCCAAAGATAAAAGTAGAAAAAGATGGAGAAATAGAGTATGATACTACTATTAATGAGAGGATACAAATTTGTATTTAAAGGTAATCGATAATTTACGAATATTTCGATTATATACCACAACAAAAATTATTGTTATAATGTCTCTCATATGGCAAAGTTTTCCAAACCATTGTGTGCAAATTGTAATTTAAACATATTTGTTACTTTATGTCTTTACTCTCAATAAAACGGTATAAAAAAAAAAGTGTGGTGTTAAATAAAGGAATGTTTTTTATGTTGCCACAGCGGTTGGTTGGTGAGGGGAGTCACTGGATCAGTGGGTGAGTCCCTACCCTATTGATGTACTATCACAGGATGCATGTTCAGGGCGTAGAGGGTATTGTCTCAGGTCTGGCTCCTTCCCTCAATTGTATATTTATTTATTTATTTATTCATTCATGCTTATTGTTTATGGTTATCTATCATTGTGTTTACAAAAAAAAAGCTGTGGCCTGTTTTCACCCAACAAGTTGTCTGGGTCTGTTATTGTGGGTAGCATATCACTTGGGCCATGTTTGGGTCATGAGTGTCCAGGGGATTGGAGAGCACCCGCAGATGAGACTGTCTTGATAGGAGTTTTTATACCTTGTACTGATAACAGTCTTTACATGCCTCCTTCCCTGTTGTAGGTAAACTACACTGGGAATTAAAAAAATAAGATCACCTTCTTAGCAGTTCCTTGTTCACTTCCCGGACACCTGACAAGGGGTGGAGAGAAGCACAATGCTACAATGCTAAGTTCATATGTAGCTTTTAATAGCTACTATAAATGTATTTTCTTTAAACAGTGATTTTTTTTGTTAATCATTCAAATAAACAAACTGAAACGTATTTCTTGACCACAACAGTGTCCTTTAAATAACATGACTCTTCAAGACAACATAGTGTCAGCCACCACATTTACCCTCTCATTCCCCTCCCTCTGTCAAGCCAGTTATTTGGGTATACGAAAGGAGTAGAACTACCAATCCCAATAATAGAGCAAGGAAGTTGACCCACAGCAGAGAATATATTGAAACACAAAGAATAATTACTTCGTTTTTTTGTTAATAACTATAAATAATAACACAAGCTTATTTAGACTTTTCTTTACAGTATTGCAACTCTAGAAACACTTTCTGGAGCCATTTAAAAAGGTAGATGTCAGTTTTCTTCTGGACAAATACAGTATATTATAATTAACTATAATGTAGGGTGCCCCAGACAAATTATTATAAACACTTCAAGTTCTTTTGCATATTGAATATACAGCATTTCAGTCTTTGGATAATTAATCAAGTATGTAAATAACTTGCAGCATTTACTTCCAGTTCACGGAAGTGTTAAGTGGCTATGACAAGAAAATGATTGTGTATTTACATATATAATTACAAATTACAAATGCAGACATTTAAGAAAGTGCAGCAGCAAGGATGCCTTGGAATCTTGGAGATCTAAGGGGCTCTTACATACATACAAGGAGGAGGCAAAACATACAATTCAATATAAATCAAAACAAAGAGAGTTATTATAAACTCACACATCAAATATTAAAGGTTTCTTACCATCTCGGACCTCAAAAGCCAGACTTGTTATTTTCTGAGTGATTATCATCAATGGCCTTGGATGAACAAAAAGAAAATGAGAGATTAGTACTGAGAGACACAGATTTATTACATGTGCATTATAATTAAGCAAGGTTAATGATGTACCGATACACATACTCAGCTATTTCCAACATAAAACAACCACTTGAGTTTATACAGTTCAATCGACTTTAGGTTCACAAAGCTTTTTAAAGAGAGGGCTTGGCAGAACTATAAACATTATACATTCAGATCTCTTCTATTGCCATATACTCCTGAATGCACCTTACAAAGATGCATAGACATTTGATTTCACTGGGTATATAACCTAGATTAAATAATCACTGTGATGCTCAAATTATTTACATTAAGGGCATATACAAAGTTCCTGGGTTATTACATGTTTACACTATTTATGTAAAAAGCATTCTTTATGTATGCAGTACATTTCATAAAACATGATATTTCTATTAATATCTAATGATTATGTTGACACTCCTAAGGGGGTCTACACAGGCTGCTGATCCCCACTTAATCAGCATGGAGCATTAGGGGACCATTATTCACCTGCTGTGTCTTCTTCAGTCAATAGGAGAGCAGTGATGTTAGCCCCCAAGTCACTGCTGAGATATGACTTTCCCTGCTGCTTCCTGTCTGTGCTGTGCTGCTGCCATAGCCCCTTCTAACATGAACCACACTACATATACCAGGCTGCTTTGCAGCACAAACAGGAACACCAGATTTTTAGTCAAATGTTTCATCTAACCTCTGCTTTCTCCTGATTGGCCAAAACAAATTATGAATTGTATGCTTATTTAGCCTGGGTTTGGAGGGGATGTTAACCCTAATTTTCAACTGTCAGAACTTACAAGACATTTTGCCAACTTCAAGGTAAGTGTTTAAATGTTTATTTTTATTTTTTCATGCAAAATATGTTTTCATACACGCTTAATTCTTTTCTATCAGATGCACCCATAATCCAGGAAATTTACATGTGCTTTTAAGTTGTAGTGTAGTGTAAGTTATGATGAGGTTAAAACATTGCCACTGTGAGGCAGTTAAGGGGTTAAACATTCCTTTCAACAAGTAATGACAATGTATCAAGAGGTTCCTGGTACTTTAAAATATGCACATTGGCTGGAATCATGGTATTTGTGACATTTTGATGGCTGAAGACTGAAAGTAAGAAAGGGAGGGAATTGGTAACGGACAGATTTAAATGTTCCAAGAAAGGCGCGGCCCTTTGTCTTGCTTCAGGGATCATATAGTATGATTAATCAGAAAAATAGCCTGATCCAACTGACTGCTTGACCATAATAATTTCCTGTAAACCGATTTGTTTTTCTGCCTGGAAATAAATCTGTAGATTTCTCTGTGTTTTTATCATTTTATTATAATAATAATTAACTGTACAGAACATCCGGTAAATCCATCTATATTTATTTTATATATTCTGTGCAATTAGACTTAATATACACATTAATTTATTATGTTTTTTTATCTGAGATCTTAAAGGCATATTTAAGTTTCCTGAATTATGAATGCATCTGATAGAGGAGAACCAGTAGTGTATGAAAACATTGTTTTGCATTAAATAAACATTAACAAAAGGCACCCTGATGTTTGCTAAATCTCTTGAGTTTGCAAGCTGTTGCTTTTGTTAACACCCCTGTAATTCCCTGCTAAAATTAGGCTAAAATTCATAATTTGTTTTGGCAAATCATAGGCAGCTAATACATTTTAATATATTATTACTTTCAGTGATAGCAGTTTGTGCAGGAAGGAATCATGGGATTTGTAGTCTCCCAGTAGAATGAAGCCAGACACTGATCTGTAGATCTCTGCATTGAGCTGCTGCTGGCTTGAAGGTTAGTAAAGGGTTAAAATCCGTACCCAAATGCAGTGTTTCTATTGGTAGGTTCACTATGCCTATGTAAGCAGCTCTGGGGTGTGGAAAACAAGCTTTATTTTTCAATAAAATAAATCAGTATGTGTATAGAATGACTCAATGTAATGTGTGATATAAGCGGCATGTGTTAGATTAGAAAAAGGGAAAAACAGGGAAATTTAGATATGCCTTTAATAAGGTCAGGTTTCCAAAAAGTATTTTTCTAGTGTCTTTAGTTGATTTTTGAAATTGTTATCAAACTGGTATTTGCGTGACGTCCATAGTTTTGCACAATGGAAGGCTGGGCATCCTTAAAGGGATATGGAACAAAGCACAATTAAAAGAACACACTTTAAACATTACATTTTACATGAAAAAATATTAATTAAAAACATGACTGAAACCAACAGAAAATGTAGACAGCATTCTTTATTCTGTTGATCTCATTGGCTGACAGAGGGCAACCCTAATTAACAGTTTAACTTTGGGGAAAAACACTGCTGTGACAAATTATCAAATACCTTCTTTCTGATGCAACAAAGAAAAAAATCTTTCCATGTCCATTTAATTTTATTTCTACAGCTGAAAAGGAAACTTTTTTTGTGGTTAACCCATTCACATACACACAAATCCACCTTAAACAGAATCCTAAAGGTGTCCATCACAGATAATCTACAGCTTTTTTAAATAATATTCTCACTTTTATATATGTACATTCTTTTTTTAATAATACTATTTTTGTTTAGGGTTTCCTGGTGGTCCAGTGGTTAGATTTGGTGCTTTCACCGCTGCAACCTGGGTTTGATTGAGTAGGACATAACTATACAATGAATACACATTAATATTTAAAATGTATTACAATAATTTTATAAAAATTGCTAGACCCTTTTAAACAACTATCCTTTTCTGCTTCTTGTTTGTAAGGAAAGGGACAGAATATACTGTATGATACCTGCATATATAATGTAAAGTAAAATGTAGACTAGCTCTTTATAAGGTGCTGTATGGGAAGTTATTGCTCTACTTACCCAGAAAAATCAGCTGAATACTGCCCATAATCAAAAATATACACTCTTGCGATTTGGCACAATGTGAGGTATCCCAAAGCAAACACAAAGCAGTATCTGAAAAAAATAAATACATCTTTAACTCATATGTTTCATTTCACAGGTAAAACTTAGTATTAATTTTACAGAACAAAACAAACCGATAGACACAGCCAGAAAAATGATAAAAAATGAATATGCTACAGATTTCCGGGAATGGTTTATGTTCAGTTGAACTTTGGGGTTCCATTTTGTATGGACAGGGGGTCCAGAAGACAATTAGCCCAAAACGACACTCTTTCTGTACGCTTTTCTAAAAGTTATGTGGAATCACATACAGGGTCCTGGGGTGATGCTATGAGGTTCTGGGTAGGGGTTTTGCATCGTGGTACCCGTTTTAGATGAGCTTGATGGAACTAGGAGGGGCAAAAGCTGACAGATGTGCCTGATGTGCTGCAGTCCATAGTGTCACTGAGAGTCAGATACGACTGGACAAAATAACAACACCCAGTTATAGAATCCAACTTCGAGGTTTTGGACACTGGGAAACTTTTCCTTGTACAAAGTATAGAATTATTTTAATACTTTTGGAGGGTTTCGTTATCGAGAAGAAGGAGCCTGGAATGCTTGCCATGTAACTACTTAGTAAACCATTAAAAAATATCTTATTTACTCAAGCTAATTCTTTTGTTTTCCCACTACGGACATGGTGCCAACCTACACTTGAATCAAAGTCAGAACTCTCATACATGCTACTAAAGAATTTACTCAAGTGAATTTATTTCTTGCAGTTCTGAATTCCGATAATAGGTGTCTACAACCTTTTGTAACCTAACTAATTTGTTGACACGTGTACGGTGTCTACATAAGAGATGTTTCAAAAAGCTGCCTTGTGGCTATGAGATCTTCTTTCATTGTCCTAGTTCACATCGCTGGCGTGCTGATCTCCTCCTGACTTCATATCACACACTTATTATTTTTGTATCTTTCATCAAATATATGTGCTGCTTGATATTCAACTGTACAAACTGAAATAAAAAATAATCCCCAAAAAAACTACAGTAAAAAGACATTTAAAATACAATGGATAACATAGGCAAAGCCATTTATATTGTACCACTCTTTTGTATTGCACAGCATGCCTTCATGCACTCCAGTACTACAATAGCTACAAACACTATGCGGTATACTGAGCTTTGTTCAAAATGCAGGTGCAATGACAATAAAGGTAAGGTTACAAACAATTTTGCTTTAAAACACATTTATCTGACTAACTGGATGAGAGTAAATAAAGAAACCCACTATCCTGTTCTCGTACACTCCATGGCAAGCGCCCCCTTCCTGAAAATGGACAGATAATAGAGCTAGGCAGTGGTGCACATGGTAGTGCAGTAACAACACAGTGCCAAGTCTCTGGCCTGCAGATCATTTGCGGACTTCACATCACACTTACAAAAATACATTTTATCTCAATACTTTTTATCTAAAAATATCTGAGAAAATAATGTGTGCTGCATGCAGGGATGTAGGAACCAAAATAATTCTGGGGGGAAACAGCTCACTTGATACACAGGTCAATTAACAGCTTCTATACACATACAAACAATGAGAAACCTGGGGGGGGAATTGACCCCCTCATCCCCCCAAGTTCCTACACCCATGGCCACATGTTAAGTAACGTTCATCAATGGAAACAAAAATTAAATTAAAAAAATTCACAATAAAAATAATATAACAAGATATTAAAACAGATGACCTATGTAAAGCCATTCTGTTCTATGCACACTGCTGCCTTCACACACTGCAGTACTACAGTAGTTACAGAAAAATGCATCATGTGCCACCTTTTCTACATTTAAAATGTAGGTGCACCAATAATATAGGTAAGATTATACAAATGTATTATAAAAATATACATTTCTGTGACTACCTGGATGAAAGTATTTAAAAAATGATTTTAGTATTATTTACTGAAGTTGTTGCACACACTAATAGAGCTACCCAGTGTTGGGCACGTAGATTTGGCAGGTCTGCAAAGATATTTTCATACTATGAGATAAGCTGTTGCAGACCAGAGGAGACCTTAAAAGGTTGAACTTGATGGACTAAAAGTCATTTTTCAACCTAAATTACTATGTAACATATCCTCCCTATATATGGAAGAAATGCAAGCTAGCGTCCAAATTAGACTATTAATAGTAGAACAGTAATAGTTTTTCTCCATAAGATAAAGATGCAGATGGTTAAGAGAACAGGTGGAGTCAGTAGACAGACCTGATCCAAACCAGTACTTCCAGACCCTTTTTTCTGGACCTCCACTGCCTTATTAAAATGTACTATTTGTCTATTGTGAAACTTTAAATCCTTAAACAAGTTACCATATAAATTGTGTCTGTTCTCTGTAAATCATTTACTATGTAACCTGCCAGTGCCCTTTTAAATTCCATTAAAATAATTGTTTATTTATCTGGAACAAAATTGTATTCCTGAACTTGATGTCATTTTTACATAGAAATTCAGACTTTTGCAATTTGGCTACTTCAGATATAAAAGAACTCATAATCTAAAACATCATCCAATATACAGAGAGGCACAACAAGATTGAGAAGTAAGGGTAAGTTAGGATCTAGTTCACCATATGTTAGATGAAGAAATGTGTACCAATAATAAAATAATCTGTACGTAAAAGGATTTTAAAATAAATAATGTTAATCTGCCGGAGGTACTGGATAGGTCTTCACTTCCTTCTAGTCACATGACTCACATCGTTTGTCTGGAAGACATTAAAGTTACCTGGAAGCCGTTTAATTATTCGTGAACTCTGATTTAACAATGCTACCAGAAGAAAGGAATTACTCATTGTTAGTTTGTTTTTCCGGCTGATTTTACAAACTCTGACATCACTAATTTGTATAAGGTAGGGCCGCAGTCAGACGTGCACACAGCATAGGGATAGGGGGAGAAAAGTAAATAGTCTTAAATATATAAACAGCTTTCAGGCAACTGCAGTTGCTTCCAGGCAAACAACATGAGTCATTTCACAGGAAGGAGGAGGAGAAGAACCAGGCTGCTAACATTCACTTTACAACTATTTTATTGTTCACTTTGAAAACAATACATTTCTTGGTGAAGTCCATACTCACAGACCTGTAACTGGCACTTACATTAGTCCTTTTAAGAATATTGGGAAGACTGGTACATTATAAAATTTGTGGAAAGTGTGTCTGCAAATTGATTAAATAACATGAATAGCCATAGAATAAGTGTTTCTATCAATAAAGTAAGTGAATAGTCTATTGCAGTCACCTAAAGGGCCGCTTAATTCAGCTCAATTTGAATGACATTACAGTAAAGATCTCCTAAAAGCATGTTAATACTTTGTGAAATATGTGCATTTTTCAATAATAAATCAAATAAAAACTGTGTTTACATGTGAAATAGACTGCCCACAGATTGCTCTATTACTACAACCAAACATGTTTAAGGGGATTGGCCCCCATTCAAGTCAATGGTAAGGTCTTTATCAGACTGTTTATATTTCCATTTGCAGGAAACAGATCTTCTAATGGGTTTGATAATTCAGGTTTCTACACTCTTGCCTCTCTGAAATTTGACCTATGCAAAAAAGCTCAGTGCTCCATGCAGTGAGCCCAAAAAAAACAAAAATGTAACCATTAGCACATCAATCTGTGTAGGCATGGAATACTCGTATTCACCTAAAAACAGCAAAGCTATAGGTTCACTGGTCAGCGGAGAATCAAGGTGAAAGCTGTGCTATCCATCATAGTCTTACCATAACGTGCGTAGACTCAGCGCTGTGTT
>CM050165.1:397511993-397591993 GCA_027410445.1 Discoglossus pictus
GAGCAGGAAGGTCAGACGAAGCATTCATGCCTAATTGTCCTGCCACCAGCATCTGCTGGATGGGCGCAAAAAGGAAAGAAAGTAGATGTCCATGGACCAACTTACTATAAAAAAAAAAGCCTGGGTGGAAGATGAGCCTTCCACATCATCCAGTTAAAGTGCACTTTTTCTTTCTTTTTTTTGTCTTCTGTCACTTTAAAATGTGTTTATTTATTTTAAAAAAAGAGTATTTTTGTTGTTTGCATATGCTCGCAGTTAAGTATTTTTTGAGATACAAAAAAATAAATAAAAAAATCAATTCTCTACTGGTGGTCTTTTTTTCAAAGTCGTTCACCTATCCCTATCTTCCGCCATGTTAAACTGTCCCGTTTATTGCGCTTTGGCTTAATACTCATAGCGGTTGGAACCTATCTACAGCTTTAAGCAAGGTATTCTTGTATATATAATCTATAAATACAATTGTCACATCTAATTAACCAAATATAAATAAATGAAAAAATTTATAATATATGTATAAATATATATATATATATATATATATATATATATATATATATATATATATATTATTTATTATAATGTGTGAGAACAAGCTCCGTAACTGTGGCAAGGAACAATTGTACATATACATACACACACACACACAATGGTTCCTTGCCACAGTTACGGAGCTTTTTCTGACTCATAATAATAATCACAACATTCTCAGTTTCTATTGGTCGCTAGAGCCAATCATTCCTGGAGCTTGGTTTGGGTACTCCCTACACTGAAGTCTCTTCTGGAAAAGGCAGGATTTATGGATGTGGGCTGACTGCCATAATATTGTGGGTGAAGAGATTAACATAAATGTAGGGAAATAAAGCTCCCACGGAAATTTACGGGTATACCATAAATTAAACTGCTCGATTAGCATTTTCCAGTTTTACCTTATGTGACATTACAGGAGGAGACAATGTAATGGTGGAGAAAAGCCAGATCTATGTTTATTATGACACACACAGATCTATTTAAAATATTCAAATATGCAACACATAAAATAATATCCAGTATTTTGACAGTACGATTACACATAAAGATTAATCGGCTCCACCATGAACTCAATAAACCAACATTAAATACATTTGATGCAGACTGAAATCCAATGTTTAAGCCATTAGATGAGACATTTTACACCACAGCGAATGTAAAGGGAACTCACATTGAAAGAAATGTAATATACTCCTCATACAGCTACACTTTACTATCAAAAGTCCCTGGGGTCTGCACATTCTCATTCTGCTCAGTTTGAGATGGCGTGCAACTGAAAACAATGCAAGCACACCCACGGGGGCCACTTTAAAATTGCTGATAATCATCTTGAGATTGCAGATGAGGCATGGCAGGTGGATCACAAAGGCTGAATGACAGATAATAATGACAAACTTCAGTGTAGGTTGATTAATCTAAAATTAAATTCGCCCATAACATTCAATTGATAAATAACATGATTATTAACTAGATATCATTTTAAATTATGTTATATTTGCAACTTTTAATTCTCAATTTTAGGTTAAGCAAAATTGAAATTTATCATCAGTGTTAAGCTGTTGGTTGTTGTCACGATCTGCTTCTTCAAGGAGGCTTGATAGGAACCTAGTTCCAAACTACCCCAGCAGAATGGTGTGGTTCTTATTCTCTCTGGCACAAAAGATGGCTTCTGGATAGGGACCACGCCCAAGAATATGTGCAGAGGATAATGAGGTCAGAATTCCAGTTGTCTCATAACAGGACCACTGCCCACTCAGGATACCGGAATAAAGTAAATAGATCCACACCTTTGTTATGTGAAAACCATAACTGAACTTTATTAATTAGATTCCAACATTTATACCCTATCCCTAGTGATAAATTAACCACTCATAACAATATTACACCAATCATTACAGCCCATGTACCACGGCCATCCCTGTGTATTTGTGTGATGTGTCTGCCCCCAACCACTCCAACTGAAGTGTATTCCTGGTTATCACAGCAAGTGGAGATATGGGATGCATATGTTCAGCCTCCATGCTAATTGCCACTACTGGCCTTGTAGTTGCCATGACTGTAATCTTGAAGTGTGTGTTCAAGGTTTATCTAGGAGACTTAACCATCTATTTTGGGCTTGGAGGGTGGAAAAGTTGCCACATACTGCAGAGCTGTCCATCTGCAGACCATCTAATATATTATTTACAACACTCCATGTAAAATAAAACATAATTTGTATTCAATCATAGACAATATAAGTCCAACTGAATTATGCAGGGCAGGAACTGGTCATTTCAAGCCTAGGCACATTATTCTAGCAAACTCTCTAGGCTCTGGGCATGACCACAAGTAGCATAGGTACCCTGCCATTCTAAAACTATACAGAACCTATAGCATACTCATAAACTAAGATAAAGATAATAGTGAAATCATATTTTAACCCGGGAAAGTTCTCAAATCCCACAGTCCACAATAGTCCAGTAAAGCTCTGGGAATGAAGAAATGGGGTGGCAAAGAGTTCCTCGGTGGCTCCCAAAATCCAGTTGTGACAGTTGTATTTTTTCACCTTAATTAAAATCCATTTTTAAATTTCTTTATGAATATAATGTTTTTAAATGGTTTCTTTATCCAGTGTGAACCACAGGTAGTAAGTGGCACTCGGATATCATATATAGAGCCTGATAGATTCCAAAACAAAACAAATAATTGGACGTATTTGGACGTGAATGTGCATCTGTCCCTTTATGTGGAGCTTTGGGTTTATAACAAAAAGCACGTAGGCCCAAATATTGTACAACTCACATCATTTTTATGGGAAATCTATGGGTCAGAATAAAAAAACATAATCTTTGTAAGATATACAATTTTATGTAATAAATGTTTATGAAGAGTAGTTAAATATTGAATTCTAGAGATGAGAATTTAAGACTCCATGCCCTTATTTAATCCACTGCTCTAGTTTGCTACCATAAAGCAATCTTAAAAAATGTATAGGTGATATATTTAGAACCACAAAAGTATATTGCAGTTTAATGGCTGAATTATTTGGGATGAATTAACTTTGAGAAGTAAGAAATATAAATCATATGGTTATAGGCAGATTGATACATGAACCAGTCTAGAAGTAAGTCAAGATGCAAGATGTAGTGATAATTTAATAAAGTAGGAATTCATATATTAGAGTTCTTATGAATTATATTAGAATTTCATATTCGAATTCTTAAAGCAAATGGTGAAAAAGAAGGAAAATCAATTTAGGCAGATCAGAAAGGATTATTGCTAAATAGTTTGGAGACAGTAAATACCGCTGACCTTACTCTAAATTTAGTAAAAAATCCAAAAAGCAAAGCACTAATAATGATGGATTTATGCATTTTTCTGCTCTTGGCAAAGTAGTAAGGTATGCTGCATTTACTGTCTCCAAACTATTTTGCAATAATCCTTTCCGATCTGCCCAAAGTATCCCCTATATTACAGGGAATTGTCCCTGTAGGCTCACGTACATATTTGTGGATTTGTATCTTAGGAAAAAATATCTCAGGTGACTCACAAAGGTCTTTACGGAGATGGCGAGTCAGAACCAATAAACAAAGTAGCCCCTATGGCAATCCCAGTCAAAACCTCAATAATTACTTCCACATGGAGTCTTTAAGGTCCCATGCAAACTTTGACTGTGTCATGCTTCAAAAGCTAAGACAGAATTATTGTTGAGGTGGGTTATAAAATGTATTTGTAGGGCAGGTAGGTAAACATTAACCCCTGGGAATTTATATTATCAAGGTGTAACTTAGAATTAGTTAAGTGTCCTTATCTAACTGTACATGGTTCAACATTATCTTCTTTCGTGTTTTAAGATGTGTAGGTGTCATTTTTATTATATTAGGGTCTTCTAAATTGCTTCCTTTGGCTGATTTTTTTCTGGCACTGTGTTCTTAACATGTGCTGTAAGTGGTTTAGCTAAGAGTTGAATTTACATGTCAGGATCTGGCGCACTACGAGCACCCGAAGAGCCTCCAGTAGCATTTTCCATAAGCTCTTACTGGAGTCATGTATTCACATTTTAGGTAAAACAACAGGCAACAGTGATGAGCGATCACTCATAAGGCAGCATGTAATAGTTACGTTACTGCTTACATAAACTTGACTCGCAAGATTTCCTACAGGAGCCATGTAATCGAGCCCTAAGTATAGTATTTAAAAATATGTTGAGATGTATTACATCCAATACAATTCAGTGCCTTGCAAAAGTATTCATCCCCTTGACTTTTTACCTATTTTGTTACATTACAGCCTTAAGTTCAATGTTTTGGTAATCTGAATTTTATGTGATGGATCAGAACACAATGGTCTAAGTTGGCGAAGTGAAATGATAAAAATATATACATTAAACTATTTTTTTTGAAATTCGAAAACAGAAAATTGGCATGTGCGTATGTATAAAGCCCATAAAAAGCTCTGGTGCAACCAATTACCTTCAGAAGTCTTTGACTTTAGGAGGGTGAATAGTTATGCACATTGACTTTTTCTGTTATTGTGTCCTATTTGTTGTTTGCTTCTCAATTAAATAAAAAACATCTTCAAAGTTGTGGACATGTTCTGTAAATCAAATGATGCAAATCCTCAAACAATCCATGTTAATTCCAGGTTGTGAGTCAACAAAACACGAAAAATGCCAAGGGGGGTGAATACTTTTGCAAGGAACTGTATATAGATGAGAACTTACAGAATCAATGTAATCGATCAATACGATCTTAGTCTCACAGGAAGCTCTCCAGTTGTTGCACTTTCCTCTCCACACTCTAGGCTTTAGACTGGTCAAGACGTCTCTAGCAGATGTCACATGCGATGCATCTGACACGACCACCAGCAAGAATCTCTATGACCTGAAGCAATTCTCTTTTTGGTCTACGTTACTCAGCCAAATGCCATTTCATCAGGGGATCCAATGAATAATAACATTTTATTTTATTAAGAAGTGCTTAAAAACTCTGTCTTTTTGCAACATCCGAGTACAAAGAGTGAGACGTGCAGTCTTTAAAAGCTGTTTTTTTCTGCTTAAAAACGTAAATAGTTCCTAGCTGTTATTCCCCTCTGTAGCTCATGAAGACAATTTATTTAGAAGTAAAGGGGTTGCCCTGTCTCATAGCAACCACTCAGTGCAACATTCTGCAACATGCTACTTGAGAGGGGTCACGGACAGGCTAATTTGACACACTGCAATTCTCACTCAGTGTATTCAGGTGCTGCATGAGCTACAGAGGGCAGACCCAAACAGGTACAAATTGTGTGATTTTAGGCAGAAAAGAAAATGCGTTTTTTGCACTTCTTAATAAAATAAAATGCAAACAAGTAAATACATATTATATATTATTAAATCCAGAAACCTTCCATGACCTTTTAAATTACAAGAATATTTAGAACAATTGGGTTATTTACAGAACACACATATTCCACATTGTCTGGTCTGTTGCATATTTATTAATACAGCTGTTTAAAGTTCTACAGACTGTGTCCAAATCATTGCAGGAGTTAGCTTGGCCCAGACCATATTGACCTTGTAAATAACCAGCGTGTCCAAGTTACATAAGGAAGCACTGATTACCTGTCCTTTGGACGCCCTGATCAATGGAACAATTTGGTACAGTGAAATAGACCGTTGGTGACAGTTATAAACTGGAAACCATTTTACCATCACTATTAGAACAATAATATACGTTATTCTGACATCTTGTATACACAGTATGTAAATTTGTAGAACATTTAATAAGAGCTATAAGATAAAAAAACAACATCAAAGACTAGACCAGTCATAAGGTTCTTCATAGAATATTCAGCTATTGACATTGGAGCCACTTGGAAGCTACAAGATGCCATGCTGAAGAGCACTTTGGGTAAAAAGTATGTTTGGTCATCGTGTACATTATATGAAAGTGCCAAGGAGGGTGAAAGCAAACACCATTGACTGGCTGCAACAAAGACCAGAGTGTCATTTATTATTTAAGTTTTAATGTCTCTTTTATATATACAGTAGACTCTCAGTTATCCGACACCCACAGGGATTGGGAGATGCCGGATAAATGTAGTTTCTGGATGTTTGAGAGTTACATATAAAAGAGGCCTAGATTAGCTGCACATAGGATGTTCTGCTAAGTATATTTCTCAGTGTCTAGCAGCAGCAGCAGCTTTCACTCCTCATTTACACACAGGTACGTTTGGATGGAGGGTGCGGTGCTGACCCCGGGGAATGTAATGCCAACACTGCACTGGCTCAGTCACTCTTGCCTGATTGCTCCCAGGTAACATGAAAACCTAGCTCCTGGCATTTGTTGGTCCGTTGAAAATTACATTCTTATTTAAAGTACAGTATTCAAATTTCTGGTTGCTTGAGAGCTCTGGTTGCTTCAGTTCAGGGTAACCGAGAGTCTATTGTGTATATATATATATATATATATATATATATATAAGTAAATAAATAGTACATGTGTGCTCATGCTTAAACGTCTAAAACAAGTTACGAACCTGTTTCCTGCTCAGAATTCTGAGAAATACGGTTATTCCACTGCATTCTGGGAACCTTGTCAGGGACATGCAAATGCTCTTTAATCCAAATACCATTACAAACATGGCTCCTTTTAAGCACATGCCTGCTGTATTACACATCTTTAAGCATAGCCCAGGATGGATTAAGCCAGGAAACCTACCCAGAAACTGTACTGTTTCAAGGTTTCTGCCTCTTATCAGTGTGGGGCCGGTTGGCAGCTTGTGTAGTAGATTTTGTGAGGAGGTAGTTTACCACAACAATCATTTAATTTATGGTGGGCATAAGAACGATAGAAGCCTCCACTGTACAGTAAATAAATAGTACATTTGTGTTCACATTTAACAAACCTGTTTCCTGTTCAGAATAGAGGGAAATATAAAGAGACTTTAAAAGATCTCAGTGTTCATTATTATTAACATACTAGCGAATTGCCCGTCAAAAAATGACGGCAATGAAATTGTAAGTGAGCTTATGGTGTTTGGTGTATATAATGTGGCGTCGTTCGTTTTCTATGTCGTGCGACTTTTTCGGAATATCCGTAGCTGTTTTGCGTGTTTAGGGACTTTTAGCCTCGTTTTCGTTTTGTGCGGTGGCCATTTTTTCTCTCGCTTAGATGATTTTCGGGTTTCTAAACTCCAAAATTTGAGCTTAAATGGAGGTGTAAGTTCACTTGCAGAGGTCCTCAGTGCCTCCCCTTGCTGTGAGTAACCTTTTTATGTGTTTGTTGTTTGTATTTATTGTGTTTGTAATGTTTTTGGGGTTGTGCGGGTTGCGTTCTTGTTTTCTAATCGTGTAGGTGTTTTTCGGCAAATACGTAGGTGTTCGGTGGTGTTTTGCGTCGTTAGACTGCTGTAGCCTTGTTTTCGTTTTTTTCGGCGGCCATTTTTTCTCTCGCTTAGAGAATTTTTTAGTGTCTAAACTCTTTTAATTTGAGTTAAATTGAGGTGTAACTTTAGTTTTCAAGGTCCTGGATGCTCCCTCTTCCTGTAAGTAAGCTTTTTATGTATTTGTTGTGTGTATTTGTTGTATTTTTCATATTTTCATGTGCGCGTGTTGCGGACGATTTTTGTGAGGTCGTAATGGGTCGTAACATGTCTCGTATTTTCTTTGAAAACAACGTAAATTTTGCGAGGGTCACAGTGGCTGGCAAGGAGCGCCTTTGGTGCTCCTTGCCAGCAACTGCGACCCTCGCTACGCGAGTTCGCAAGCATTAGCAACAACTAGCATGCACACATCTATATATGTGATATTCAGTATAATTTGTATTTGCATATATTCATAATGAAGAAAAAATAAATTAAAATATGAGAAATATTCAACAAACAGGAAATGTGTTTAATTGCCAGTTTTTACATTTTAGGAGATGGTTGGGAATTTAGGAGAGTGGACGGACTTGATGTGGCTAATAGTAGTTTTCTGCCATTAAAATCTGTCTCCAGGATTCTGACTGTTGCCATTCCAGATATACTGGCGGCCAATCTCCATTTAATTAACATGCTCAGTGTTCTTACATGTGGGATTAATTTGGGATGCAATTACGGATATACATATTTGAGACCAGACATGGTGAGGTTTTAAATTTGGCTGTGATGCTGTTTACAATTAGCAAATAAGGGAAATATGCTATAAAGCTAAAGTGTCAATGTACTCTAGCAGTGGCCATCAACAACTCATGGTAGTGGTATGTTTACAAGTCTCCACATTGAGGACCATTAAATAAGGTCTCAGGGACTGGTCCTAGAGAGCTCATCCTTCATCTGGAGGACCTCGGATTTCAACAGAAATCAAGCATACACTATTGCTCCCCTTTGATGTGGTGGCTCACTTTTATTGCTTATCTGTGAAATGACAGGCCTGGCCAGTTTATTGAACATAATCATCTTGCTGGCTAAATTGTCAGTGGTATTGCCTCTTCCTTTGGCAATGCATATTCTCACTTTTCTATCATCAAATTGCTGATTGCCAACTTTTCATATTGAGTGTCCTGCTGTGTCTCTTAAAAAGTACTGATGTACTCAAACATGGCTCCCAAAGCCCAGAGGCGACTGAAGTAGTTTAGTCAGATCTTTAGAACATGTTGGCATTGTCTTGATAAACCGCCAAGACTCAGACACTCACCCAAACTTGTGTATTTAATAACGTTACAAATATCCATTTACGCACTCTGGTTCTACAACATTGGGTTATAGACAAATCATTTTAATGCACATTCTGTTATTTTATTACTTAATTATGTTTGACATCAGTGGCAACATTTAGAAATATTCAATAACCTCATGACTTAATTAGAGAAGTACCTTCGTGTCAATATGCAGTAATGAAGACATTTTTGAGGTATCCCTTCTTCTTGATTGGGCATGTATAATTTACTATAGGATAGTTCTCTGGCTGGCACGGCAGAACTAAGACCCTAAAAAGCAAGCCATTGTCTATCTTTATATACACACTCCTGTACATGCTAAAAATATATTTTTGTTACATAAAGTCAGTCCGTAGCCACCCCCAGTGGGATCCACAGATAGTCCTGTTCTGTTTACATTTTCATTTAGGGACACTATCACCCCAATGACAAGTTGATTTCATTTTACAGAACAATGAAAACTGTCTATACATTGTACTAGCAATTATTCTCTATAATAAATAATGCATGAGATATTCAGCATTGTTTGGACATGTCAAATATGCTATCATACAACTCAATATGCTAATTCCCAAGTTTTTCTAAGGGTGGTGGAGAGTCTACCAACATAATAACAACGGGGTGGGGGTGGAGCATTGTTTTTGGCACCACAGACTGTAATCTTAATAAACACATTAAAATAGCCAATTTATGTTTGGGCGATGCTCATTTGCATAAGAGTACAACAGAACCGATGCTGACCATCTCTGGAAACAAATGGCTGTACAATGTGGAAACAAAATTCTGTACAATGTATAACTAGTTGTAAATGTTCTTTAACAATAACTTACAAAATGATTGAGGTGACGGAGTCCCTTTAATTTATGAATATGTTAAAATAACATACAGATTGTTTTCAGCTGCTAAGAGCACCTTTTTATACTAACTTTAATATTTTGGACATTTTCACCCGGAGACACCTAGACCAGCTATTTCTCTGAAAATACATTTGTAGAAATACTGTAAAATAAAAGTTCAGCAGAACCCTCTGACATGAGGAATCCATCTTCTAAAGATGTAACATATGTGTTGTGTGTATAATAATCTAAGTATTATATTATCATATATGTTTCTTGTTTTCCCCACAGTGCATGTTTTGCCAAGCTTTGTGATTTCATGGCACACATACTATATATTGTGTGACTATCTACAATGAGGCCTCTTGTGCTGCAAGTTTCATAACTGCAATGTTACCACGGGAAAACTGCTATTGGCTGGCACGATTAGGGCAAAACATGTTGAATAATTAGACAAAACATAAAATATAAGCTATTTGGGTTATCCATGCTGGATAACATTTCCATAAGAGCCTGTTTTTCTTATATCTCAAAATCTAGTTTGCATGGACAGTAATGTCCTGATGGTCAGACAGTGTATAACTAAGGTCAAAATAAATATGTAAAAGGGGGTGCTTGTTGACACATTCAAGTGTCTAAAACAAGTTAAAAAACCTGCTTCCAGCTCAGAATTCAGAGAAAAACTGTTATTACACTGCATTCTGGGAAGCTGAGCAGGGACATGCAAATGTAGTATTTTTTGCCGTATTTAAAAAAGCCATTTACCTCACTGTAAGTGCTTTTCGTGGTATAAAAGGGCACAAAATTGTATGTTAAAAAGATCAAATTTTTTAATAACCGCTAAAAAAATCGAAAGTTTTAAGTCTGTTTACATACAAAGTGTATCCTGTATACTGGCTGTTACATGAGTAATAACAGATAGCAGTGTGTGGTGATTGTCTATAGAGAAGACTGTGATGGATAGTTTCTTTCCGGGACCCAGGACTGCACTGTCCTGTTTAGGTTATTCCAGCATTCAAAGCCTGCACTGATAGGTTTGTTAAGGATTATTTTTTTCTATTTTGCTCATGACCCATGCATGATCCATTCAGGCTAGTTGATGGAATAACTGACACGACAACTTGAGTTGGGAGAAACAACGGGCCACAGCTTTATTTTGACACAATGTAAACAAACAACCGTAACTTATTTAGATGACTAATTTAGTCCTTTCCTTCCGGGGGAGGAGCCCGGCCACGAACAGTGACCTCACGCTTTGAGCCCTGCCCAAAGCCCCAATGCTTATCTTTAAGCACGCCCTGTGAGGTGGGGCCATCGTCCCCTTAGGCCAGTGGGCCGGGCAACTCACCTCCCGCCGCACAGACATAAATTAACAATACAACATACAATAGCCACTTCTCCGAATTCTTTAACCAAAAATATATATATTAATTTCAATATTTCTTATTTATATTATATATATTATCTATACTTTTTTTTTTTTTTTTTAAAGAATAAACCATAACATCTGTTAACAACAAAATACAGGGTGGGTGGGTGGGATTCCAGTCGGGAGACCGCGCTGCTGTGTTCAATGGCGCGAAACGGGCTTCCGACACGCCCCCTGAAGCTCCTGATTGGCTGATAGCCTCACAGGCTCCGCTGGGTCACGTGACGCTACAGGCTGACCCAGGGAGCCTGTGCAGCCTCCGCGTCGTTCATTACATTGCTATAATTCCCCTAAGCTAGTCTACAATGTTCAAATTCCAGAGAGGCAAGGGAGCAGAAACCTGAATTTTCTGCAGTATGTAAAAAAAAATAACCCATTAACCCAAGGTCTGTTCCTTTCATCCTAGAAATATAAGCAGTTTACCATTGCCTTGAATGGGGGACATACCACTGCAACCTGATTGACAGCATTATTGCAAAAGCAAGTCAGCAGCCTGTCATGCACGTAAACACAGATTTGCTATTATTTCTCAGTGAAAAATGTAGGAGATCTGTACTGTGATGTGGTCCAAATTGTGCTGAATTAAGTGGCCCTTCAATTATTTTCATTTAGTGAGGACATTGTCTTATGGTTTATTCCCAAGGATGCATCCCTTTTGCATCATTTAAGGGGACACTAGTATTTAAGCAAGTTGTGTTCACTTAAAATTTTAAAAGGTGCATCTAACATACTTAAAGCCATGAGCTTTTACTTTTTTTTTTTTTTCTTTGCATGTCTCTTGGAGACTATAAAATATTGGCCTTTTTCCCTCCCACCATCTCTCAGAGCACATCAATGTGTCAGTTGGCTGTCAGGAAACTGATCTGTGTTCTCCATATAGAATCTCCTAATGCATGCAGCGGGTTCCCTGGTGGTCCAGTGGTTAGATTTGGTGCATTCACCACTGCAGCCTGGGTTTGATTCCAGTCATGGAACCAAAAGGTCACACCACCCCAAAGCCATGCAGGGTTGGGCCTGGTCAGTACTTGGATGGGAGTCCACCTAAGAATACCAGGAGCTGTATGCTGTGGCCCACTAGAGAAGAACTGGCAACCCACTCCAGAAACTCTGCAATTGGATCAGCATGGTGCATTGTGGTCCATGAGGTTGTGGAGAGTTGGACATAAACCCGCTATATGGGATAGATCAGCGGTGGACAAGTTCGATCCTAGAGAGCCACACACAGGTAAGGCTTTGAGGATATCCCTGCTGCGTACAGGTGAGTGAATGGCTTCTTCAGTAATCCTGATTGACTCACCTGTGCACAGAAAGGATATCCTCAAATACAGGCCTGTGTGGGACTCTACAGGACCGGACTTGCCCACCTCTGAGATATATTATTTTTGGTCACCAGACAAACAAATTAGCAATCTTTGTCATTATTTAGATTATATGCCACTGAATAAAAATGATTAAAAAAAAGGATAATACAATATACTGTCCGATTTTAATTACCGTTATGAAAACTTTGTTAGAGAAACAGATTTTTTTTTACTTTTTGTACACTCATTCTTTATTGAATAAAAATCTTTTATCCTTTCAAATTCTATTATTCAAAAAAGTGTCATTTACAAATAAGCATTATATTGTTCAGTGGAAAATTATGTAGTCCTGTGTATTTTGACAGCAAGGGAAAAAAAAAGACATTTTTAAAGAACTTTTTATATAATCTGCATGGTCAGAACAGGAAGTGAGCAGTGATAAAAGAAACTAATCTCACCAAGGAAGCAGCCAGAGATAAATGTGTCTGTACTTCTGATAACTGTATCAGTGTGTTTTATGCTCGGCTTGTTATTGGCACACATCTTGCATTGTAAAGGGAAGGCTATTAGCCGCATTCAATTCGGAGGCCACAACTCGATCGGAGTAGGATGTATGTCTGCGGGCCTGTTGCGAGCCCGCAGTGGCCGCAATTTATGGTACTATTCAATTGTCCGGGCCCGCAAGTCCCGTCCCAACAGCATGGTTTGCAATGTGCGCTATGGAAAGTAGCATTTGCGAGCTTGAACATGATCGATGACGCAAGGCCATAACTGCCGGTTAAAAACAGCCAATGAAATGTGGGCCCAATAGTGACTCGTGGTTCAAGCCTGTAGAACTTTGAAATCCAACCTCCATTTTTCATTGAAGTTCTACGAGTTGAATTAAGAATTACGATCGGACCCACATTCCAGATATGATGCAATATTGATAAAGCCGTAAATATGATATTTCATTACATGCGAGTTACAGTATATGTATTAACACATTGATTGCCAGGATCGATATAACATGAACATGAAATAAAGTATTTTACGGGGCCGATTTGCGGGCTTGAGAATGTTGTGCTATTAATTCTAAGACCTAACATCACTTTAACGTTTAATATAATTACAGTATTGATTTATTATTTGCTTTTAAAGTGCTCCTGACATGTCATTAAGCCCTTTACGAGACCACCTTTGTACCAGAAAATTGTGGTTCGACTTTTCTCATTTGCGGGCTTGACAGAGTGGTTAGCTAAGGGAAATCTGAGCAATTGAATAGCGATTTGCGATTTTAACGTTCGGAAGTCTATCGGTCATGAAAGATCAAAGACTTGGAGGGTCATTAACTTGCAATTTAAAAAATCACAATGATAGCAGTCCCGGAGCCCGTAACACGATCGGAGGCAGCAAAATAATGCCAATTGAATAGCAAAAACACTTGCGGTCTCCATTTCTGATCTCGGATCTCCCGAAAGCCTAAATTGAATGAGGATCTATGTCTTTTACATACTATATGCATATTAAAATGTGCCTAATACCACATAGCCAATTGATTTAATTTCTATGATCTTTCCTGTTGTCTGGCCGCTGCAGTTGTGGCCATCAACCACTAGGTGGCACGACAGATGTGAGTGAATTTGTTGTCAGTGTAAAACTTATAATCTGCTGATACACTAACTCCTAACCCACCTAACCTCAACACCCCTAAACCATCTAACCATAAAACCTAAATATATATATCAACTCCAGGGTAGATTTGCAGCTAATGCATCTAACAAGCATGAACACGGCTGTATATGGTGCCAAACCGTCAAACATACAACAATAATCACTGCACCAGCCAGCGAGCATGAGTCGTGTGAATACTAATACAACTGGGTGGTATCCATTGCCTTATAACAATTACTAGAGAGTATCAGAAAAATCACAGACTACAAATGTGAGGAGCCTCTGCCTTTTGACAGGTCTCAGTTTACACTTCCACCCCCTGAATATTTTATATGCAGTGGTAAAGTTGGCATATAGAAGGCACAATCATGGATTTATTGAGGTTTGCCAGTAAATTATAGAGAAAGAAAACAAACAAACAAACAAACATTGTACATACATGTCTCATGTAGACAAATAGACTTGTTTCCCCACAGAACAATCTCAGTGAAGAACTCCTTCTGTCACTAAGGATTATGGAGGGTGACATGCAAATGTGGCTAAAAAATGTATCATTGTTTGCTTATAGGTCACTAAACATGGGATCCGATTAGACATATGTGCACTGCTCAAAAAAAATAATCCTTCAGAACATAGCCTTGGACTGAGGTACAGTGCCAGGAACATACTCACAGACAGCTATTTGTCCTTACATGGGCGCAATCACTGTGAGACCGGTTTTGGCAACGGTCAAATGAGTACTCCGATACTAACTATGCAATGGAGGGAAGAAAAAGCTTGAAAAAGAACCTCCACTACTATAATATCATTACGTCTTTATACTGGAGGACTATACAAAACTAGCCACTCATGGTGACACTGTCCCCCATACCATCCATCTGACCAGAAGCACTCCGCAACTGCCATCTTTCCATTTCACCTTGGTTTATTTACCACCAGACCTAGAGCCCTATTAAATTAGCAGCATCGGCAAGCCCGGAAGGGCTGTGGGCTTGAAATTCGGCAGCGTTACAGCGCTATTAAATTAGAACATGCCGGGAGTTACGGGCTTGAGACGCAAACCCATAAACCATTTTTTTGAACGCTGGATGAGCGGCCATGAACATGATCAATTAGTCAAACTTGTAGTTACCGGTTTAGACGGAGCCAATGGCAACAGAGATCGTCATCATTAGGTCACTGAAAAATAGAGGTTGGATTTCAAAGTCTTACAGGGTTCAATTACGAGTTACGATCGGATCCACGTTCCAGAAATAATGCAATATTAATAAGCCGTAAATATGATATTCTAGTCCATGCAAGTTCCATTATATGTGTTAACACATCATCACTTTCCCTGTTATTATAAGTACAGTAGTGTGTATATTTGCATTTACAGTGCTACAGATTGGACTTAACCTCTCTAGCGGGTCCTCTCTAGTACCCGTTGGCTTTTTGGCTCCATTTGCGAGTTATAGGCTTGAATGCCAGTGAATTTGTTGCAATTTAATAGCGTGATTGGAAACATAACAGTTACAGGCTTGAAAGATCAAAGGATTTGTGGGCGCGCAGTTCAAATTTCCACGTCCCGAAGCCTTTTCTCACCCTTACCCCGCAAGACGTTGACGTATGGGGCCAAGTTAATCGCCATTCCGGCCTACGTTACGGGCTAAGGATTCCATCGTTGGGGGAATTTAATAGGGCTGCTAGAACCTCACATACAACCCTCTTCTGCCTCTGAACTTTAACACTAACACTAACATGCCCTCCCACCTATCTATGATGTTTTACTTTAAAGTGTAGATTTCTGCACTATCACCTTCATTTTCACAGCTGCTACCCAATGGACTTAATAACTACTTAACCCTCTAGTCTCTTTTGAATTACTTGCCAAGCCCTTGTTTCTCTATTTTAATAACTTCTTCTTTTTGTTTTATTAATCCTTTAGTCTGTAAACTTATGAGCTCTCAGTTTTGCAAACCACTTTGTATAAAAGTGTCATGTGTATGATCCTTAGCTCACGGGCAGGGTTGTCTACACCTTACGTATTGTCATACCCATATTTGACCGTACTCCAGCGCTACAGAATGTGTTGGTGCAATAAAATGAGAGAGAATAATAATGGTAGTGAAAACGTCTAACAGACTGTGTCTAACGTGCGAACGTCTTCCAGTGGAACATATGTAGCTTTGTATCCTCCAGTTCAATCCTTATGTTTTCAGCTTATACGAAATTTAAATCTGAAAGATCTCAGGGCTAGCAATGAACCTGAACCTTCTGCAAATAAAAGGATGTTTGGATAGGGGATGTCAGACTGATTTTCTGTTTGTAAGTGTTATCATTTAGATTTCACTTTGACCTTTAGCTAATAGCACTAAACCTCAACAACCCTGCTGCCAGTGAAAGTTACAGCCTTAACCCTTACACCGGAGCAAGAGTCTACAGCAATGATCTGTGTATTATATTAGGGATGTATCATCTAGGCTGGAAACGGGCAACTTAAAGGGCTACAAATAAGGCCCCAAAAACTAAAAAAAAAGGGCCACACCATGCATTTAACAACTTTTTTTTAGTATATGTAAAAAATAAATGTGGCAGAGAGGCATGCTTCTATTAATGGGGAACTGAAACATAGAAATAGTGAGGTGAAGTCTCTTGTATAGCAAGAGAGCGTACACAACTAAAATATATTCTCTCATCATATCTCACCCTATACTACTGCAAATTTCACCTTGCTGGCTTTCCCATCTCCCATCTGTCTCCACTCCAACCCATAATGAACGCCTCTTCTAGACTGATATACCATACTTAACACTCAGTGTCTGCAGCACCTTTCTGTCGAACATCCCATTGGCTTTCCATAGCCCTCAGAATAAAATGTAAAATCACGACCCTAACATATAAAAGCCCTCAACAACAGTGTACCCACTTATATTTCTGCTATTATCCCAAAATACTCCCACAACATCCCTCTTCAATCTGCTAAGAACCTTCTTGTAGTCTTGTACTGCCGTTCTCTTTGAAACTTCTTGCCTCTCTCCACTAGACTATCTTCCTGCCTCAAAACCTTCAAAACCTCCACCTCCATCCACATCTATCACCATCCTGTACCTCCCACAAACCCTTTAGACGGTATGTTTGCAAGTTTTCAATCTTATAAGGGGCTTTAGGGAAAGCACTATGTATATTTGGTTTTAAGTTCAAAGACCGATCCATCAATTCTTTTGAAATGTGCTAAAAAATGTTTGCCTTGGACTTAACTTCTGTATAGAGCTACAGAATATGCTGGTGCTTCACAAATAAAGGATAATAATAATGATATGAAGAATTACAGAAGGAAAAATCTAATATAGAAGGTGGTATATGACATCTGTGAAAGCTATATGCACATTATTTGTAGGTTGTGCTAGCTTTACATAATATATGTCACACAGTCTTGTGCACAGTGCAATTCTACAGTAGAAGCGAGCCAAAAGCAGCTCGTACAGTGACTCTGCAAAACCAGTAATGATGCATTAACAATCATGGAACCAATAACCAGTTTATGGGGCTTCAGCCAAGGTTCCCAGTATCAGAGGCCAAGGTTATTAGGACTATGCAAGTCTATTATTTCATACAGTTTGTTGCAATGATATTGCATATTTGTGATACATATAATAGATTATATGCTGAGCAGCTATAGATCTTTACATTCCAAGTAAAGATAACAATAGCAATATTGGTACTGAACAATAAAATGTATTATTAATATTAAAGACACACACAGATGGGTTCAATGCAAATATTTAACAGTGACTAATAAGGGGAAAAATAATAATTAACCAGTTGAATTTGCACTTTGAAAATTATAATTCTAGTAGTCATTTGAAACTCTCCAGGTTTCCCTAAAACAGGTCACAGTTTACCTGTTTATATATATATATATATTATTTATTTATCCCTTTCGGAACAGAATATTTTTTTACATAATTGACAAAAATAAAATTAAAATAAAACATGACAAATTCTAAATTTGAGTTTGTTCATTTAATAACACATATAATAGTTTCCATAGTGTGTAACGCTCCCTAAGGGGCGCATGCGCACTATGGAAACTATTAATTGTGATGCGCAGCGCATTACCTGTGCACGAGTGTCGTTAGCCGCGCATGTACACTGCGGGAGGGAGGAGGGGAGAAAGACAGAGGGGACGGGAGGGGGGCAGAAGGGGAGCAAGACACTGGGGAGGGAGGAGGGGGGAAAGAAACACAGGGGAGGGAAAGAGACACAAGGAGGGGGGAAAGAGACACAAGGAGGGGGGAAGAGACACAAGGAGGGGGAAAACGACACAGGGGAGGGGGAAAACGACACAGGGGAGGGGGAAAGAGATACCGAAGAGGGGGGGGAAAGGCATAGGGGAGGGGAGAAAGACACAGGGGAGGGGAGAGAGACACAGGGGACGGGAGAGAGAAACAGGAGAGGGAGGATGGTGGAAAGAGACACAGGGGATGCAGAGGGGAAAGAGACACAGGGAGGGAAGAGACAGAGGAGAGGGAGAGGGGGGGGGTAGAAGAAACACACGTGGGGTGGGGGCGCTTTAGACACGCATCAAATATTATCCCGTCAATTTTGACGGGCAAGTTACTAGTTTGCCAATAACTGTGAAACCAAGTTATGTATATTTTCCTGTAAGCACTGAGTGCCTGGGGAGCAAATGAGTGCAGGGTTAAATTATTTTTGGACAACCACAAATTATTCATTTATAACTGTAAAACCCCAAATCTGTGCCTGAAAAATAAAATAGTAATCTAAACATATAAAAACCTAACATTGTAAATGTATATATTTTCTGAAAGTATATATCACAATAAATTAAGAAAAAAGACTATATCTCTTTCTATATTCTAATAGATTAAAGATTTATTTTTTAATCTGGATGCTGAAATCATTTTATTGTCCGGTAAATTTTTGTGGGGAAAAAAATATATCACATTTTGCTTCCACATCTTTCACAAGTTGTAAAGAAGTAGAGAATATGAACAGTTTATGTCCAGGGGCTAGCAGTGCCAAACCTTCTGACTGTTTAAAATAAAAGGAAGTTGGGATGTGAGCTGTCAACCTGTGATCTTCTCTTCCAAAGTGTTATCATTTAGATTTCACTGTGACCTTTAGAAAATAGCAGGAAAACTCAACAACCCGGGCTGCCAGCGAAAGTTACAGCCTTAACCCTTACATCAAAGATCGGTGATAGCAATGTACATTTTAATCTCCTAATATAGATTTGCATGTGTAATATACATTATACACCCACGTGCATAACATTTATATATATACACATATATATATATATATATATATATATATATATATATATATATATATATATATATATTGTTCATTACAATTATCACATGAACTATATACATCTTGATTTTAAATAACATTTTTAATTGCCGGAGTTTTGCATGACCTTGATGCTCCTACATCAAGCAAATACTTCAAAATAAACACTAGATAACCTGTAATAGCCCTCAATTAATAAAAATGCAATGTGTGATTAAAAAAATAATTGTTGCCCAACCATCCCTATTAGCTCTATGTTAGAGCAATGTAGCCTACATTTTATAACCAAATGGACACCATCTACATTTTAGTGTCAGTGCACACCTGCATATTATAAATTATATTTACTAATGCAGAAAAAAAAAATCACAGGCTTTATTTGGCATCCATGCTTATTTTATTATTGATGATCCTCTTAAAATGTAATGTAGTGGAATGTAATTTTTCAAATTGATCCAGTATATTATGAAGTCCCTAGTGTGTATTTCTAGCACACTCTCTCATTCCCTGGTACTACATTAGGGTAGATCACTCCCTGTCTCTTTTAGTTTGGTAGTAGCAGGTTGTGAAAATTGTGTTTCCCACAGCTATTACTGCCGTGCTAATCCCATTGTGTTATATGACAACATTAGTATTTGCTGTTGTACCTAGGTCTGATATTCCTCCACAGACCCTAAACCACTGTAGTTTCTGCCTTAATTTGTAACTTCCATTTGTCTCCTGTTTTGTCACTAATTATACAACACACAGACACCGCCACCTGATTGAACAATTTGCTTTCACACGGCCGAATTGCATCGAACACCCTCTCTTATCACACCAAAACCCTTTAGATTGAAAGTTTGCGAGTTTTCATTCATGTGTCGGTGCTTTGGAAACAAACAATATGTACATTTGGTTCTAAGCTCAAAAACAGGGGCCTCCATTCTTTGCAATGTGTTAATTCTGTGTTTGTCATTTACTTAACCCCTGTATAGCACTACAGAATATATGTATATATATATATATATATATATATATATATATATATATATATATATATATATATATATATATATATATATATAGATATGTTTATATATATGTACACACATACAGTGCCTTGTAAAAAGTAATCACCCCCTTGACTTTTTACCTATTTTGTTACATTACAGCCTTAATTTTAATGTTTTGTTAATCTGAATTTTATGTAATGGATCAGAACACAATAGTCTAAGTTGGTGAAGTGAAATGAGAAAAATAAAATATATACATAAAATTATTTTTTAGAAAAAGAAAACAGAAAATTGGCATGTGTGTATGTATTCACCCCCTTTGTTATGAAGCCCATATAAAGCTCTGGTGCAACCAATTACCTTCAGAAGAATTCACGTAATTAGTGAAATGATGTCCACCTGTGTGCAATATAAGTGTCACATGATCTGCAATTACATATACACACCTTTTTTTGAAAGGCCCCAGAGGCTGCAACATCTAAGCAAGAGGCTCCACTAGACAAACACTGCCATGAAGACCAAGGAACTCTCCAAACAAGTAAGGGACAATGTTGTTGAGAAGTACAAGTCAGGGTTAGGTTATAAATAAAAACCCTAAGACCTAAGGTAACCCTGGAGGAGCTGCAGAGTCCCACAGCAGAGACTGGAGTATCTGTACATAGGACGATAATAAGCCGTACGCTCCATAGAGTTGGGCTTTATGGAAGAGTGGCCAGAAGAAAGCCGTTACTTTCAGCAAAAAACAAAATGGCACGTATGGAGTTTGCGAAAAGGCAGAGACTCCCAAAATGTATGGAGGAAGGTGCTCTGGTCTGATGAGACTAAAATGTAACTGACTGGGAAACTGGTCAGAGTTGAGGGAAAGATGGATGGTGCTAAATACAGGGATATTCTTGAGCAAAACCTGTACCACTCTGTGCGTGATTTGAGGCTGGGACGGAGGTTCACCTTCCAGCAGGACAATGACCCCAAACACACTGCTAAAGCAACACTTGAGTGATTTAAGGGGAAACATGTAAATGTGTTGGAATGGCCTAGTCAAAGCCCAGACCTCGATCCAATAGAAAATACGTGGTCAGACTTAAAGATTGCTGTTCACAAGCGCAAAACATCCAACTTGAAGTAGCTGGAGCAGTTTTGAAAGGAGGAATGGGCAAAAATCCCAGTGGTAAGATGTGGCAAGCTCATAGAGACTTATCCAATGGGACTTGGAGCTGTGATTGCTGCAAAAGGTGGCTCTACAAAGTATTGACTTTAGGGGGGTGAATAGTTATGCACATTGACTTTTTATGTTATTTTGTCCTATTTGTTGTTTGCTTCACAATAAAAAAAAAATATCTTCAAAGTTGTGGGCATGTTCTGTTAATTAAATGATGCAAATCCTCAAACAATCCATGTTAATTCCAGATTGTGAGGAAACAAAACATGAAAAATGCCAAGGGGGGTGAATACTTTTGCAAGGCACTGTATATATACACACACACACACACATTAAAGCTTACTTGTTGTTCAGCTTTGCTCTTATTATGTTTAGAGATTAGTTAAAAATACCCTCTGTGAACTTTAAGCATTTTTTTGTATCAAAGTATCCTTTTGTAACAGGGGAGCTTATTTAAGGCAAAGGGACCCTACTATGACAGCACCCCACTATTCTCATGCGCTTTACCCAAAGGCTTTTACAAGGAAGCCGGACACACTGGTGGAAGCCTCTGTTTAAACTCTGTATCACTAATCAGTTGATGACAAGTTATGACTGTGACGGATCCATGTTACCTGTCCCAATTGTGTTATAAATTTCATTGAGACGGTTATGCTTACAATGAAAATATTCCTCTAAGAGCTATTGTCCTGTTAATGTTTCATTTCACGCACACTCTATTCACATTTTGTGTGTTAAGAAGTTCCCTGGGGTTGCATGGCTATAATTGTACTCGTCCTTTCAGTCAGGAGACCCGCTATGACCACCAGCCGCATTAGGGAGGTTGTCCTATTCACCACCCCTGGAAAATCCCCAAACACATAGCTGTGATGTCCTCTAACACAAGCTCCTTTAGAGCCAGCAACAGGAGACTACCAGACCGTATAGATTTGCATAAGAACTAGGATAATGACCTGTCTAGTTATCCACATCATTGGCTATTGTGGAAAACTGCAGAGGGAAAGTGTTGTAACTGATACCTCTTTGATTCATTGCCTGCATATGCATATTTTCCCTCCTTTAGACTTGCTCTGGCCCACATTCGGCAGCAGCTCTAGCACATGGAAAACCCTGTATAACACAGCACAGGGGGAAAGATGGATAGGCAAGGGTAGAAAAAAATGTCCTGGTCACGGACCATCTGACCTCGCATAGAAAAGGCAATTTGTTAGATAGAGGTTTAACAAAGGCTGGAGCAGGGTCCCCAAACAAAGAATACAGTGACAGAAGATAACAAACTAATCCAGTGGGCCACCCAAACTGAGTGGCATTAAAACCTAGCTATTTGATCTCTTGTAGACTCGTAACCCACCTCATAGCCATACATGTCAGACTATCTGGCTCTGGATAACTTCTATTTAATTCCCTCAGATAGGTACCTCTCCAAGATTGGGTCGATTTCAATTCTCCTGCTATCCTGACCCCACCTGATTGGCCGAGCAGGTGTCCGCACAACCAATGAGAGAGAGGAAGACAAGGACTTCCCAGGGATTGGTCAGGGGGTGAAAGCAGGAAAATTCAAAAATAGCCCAAAGGAAACTCTAGTATTGTTGAATGTTTACTTGCAATAGCAGATTTGCCAAATTGTATTGTTTTGGGGGTATAGGAAAGCGTAGCCTTGACTAAAGGATTATGCCCGGTTGGGGACACATATGACAAAGGTGTTTGTCTTTACTGAGGAATTGTAAGGTGGTGAAGTTCCTGATCCTGTTCCAGCCATCTTAAAGTTGGGGACAACAGGACCGCTTCAGCTTGAGGAACTAGCCTGTGGGAATTCCTGTCGCAAGTCCAGAGGGTCCTGGGTCATAACAATGTCACTACAGGCTCACAATGTATTTCACTCTTTATTCGAAAAAAAAAAAAAAATGTTAGCTTGCTCTTTTTATAGTGTGTTCTTGCCATTTTAAAACTGCTTTTCAGCACAGTACATGATGGATATGTATGAATCCGCTAAATGATCTGCAAATATCACTGTTTCAGTCTCGGATCTCTAAGTTTGGGAGCTGGTTGCTAGCTCATTGCCATGAACTTTTGTAAAAATGTTACTAAATCCCCCAAAAATGAATCATTAAACCATTTCCCGACATTGTATATCTGAATATTTTTATGTAAAAAAAAAAGTTTGGTGGCTTTTTTAAACATGCCAATATAAACATATTTTCATTTTACATTCCCATCCATCTTTGTCCGTACAATGCTCACAATCAAAACCTGTGCTGTAGAAAAAGTATAGGATTGATTTCCAGGAGTACAAACTGTTTTCTTCAATATGGAGCTGATGGCAGTGCAGTTAGAGCTGGGGTGAGTTTCTGTCTAGGTTCACTAGGCCCAAGCCTAGGCCAGCACATTTGCAGGGTGGAGCAGGCTGTCTGAAGATGCAGTGAAGTATATTGAAATCTAATTGTATATGCACAGAAATGTGATATTTCTGTCTTTATGGGTACTTGGCACTTTCTGACATTGTATATATGTGTGTGTATATGTGTATATATATATATATATATATATATATATATATATAAAGAACAACAAAGTCAGAGGTGCTCATCAGAGAACGAACCAACCTTAATAGGTGAGTTCTATACCCATGATACGCCACTCTGAGAGCAGCCTCTTTTAGCTCACTTGTGCCCTTCACAGGGAGAAATATCCTGTAGTATATCAGTCTGGTGCCACTCAAAGGAGTGACCCAGCCCCGAAATACCAGGCAATTCTACCCTGAACAGGAGAAACAGCAAACTCCAGACGCGTTTCGGCCTTTATGGGCCTCGTCAGTGAGGTGCAGCTAAACTACAGGATATTTCTCCCTGTGAAGGGCACAAGTGAGCAAAAAGAGGTTGCTCTCAGAGTAGCTTATCATGGCTATAGAACTAACCTATTAAGGTTGGTTCGTTCTCGGATGAGCACCTCTGACTTTGTTGTTTATATATATATATATATATATATATATATATATATATATATATATAAATTGATATACACACACACACATAAAACGTATTGCTGCCTGGAGACTGCACTTGCTCATTTTCTCAACTACATAAGAATTTCAAACAGAAAAAACTATGCAACAGCCGCCAGAGGGTAATCAGAAATTAACAATAGTCATCAATAACATTGAAATAAGACTATTATTATTGGGTGGATCATAAAGGCTGATTAAAAAGGTAGGTTTACTGTAAGAATATATATTTTCCAACAACCTTTAATTCATAAAGTACATGTTAATAAGTAGAATTTTAAATCATACCAAATTTGTGTTACCATTTAATAAGAAACGCACATATTTGATCAAAGCTAGTTTGAGTGATATTTCTAAACGCCTTGCAACGTTTCTGTTACTTGACACAAGGGACATCAAATACTTGCTCTGATATCAAAAGAACCATCTAGTAGTAAATACCATGGCCTCAAAAGAATGATCCTTAAGTTGTGTTTCGCCACAGAAATATATGATTTATCAGACAGCAGAAGATTCACTTGTCCTGAAATTACCAAATGATACCTATGATTCATGGGATTGACACACACTATAATCTTTTGGTTATGAAGAAACAAACAAGTATTTCTAACATTTAATGGAAGAATAATTCTTAATTAAATATAAAGATCTATGGAAAAAATAAATTAGTCACAAACATTGGAAATTACAATAAAAAACGCAAAGTTGTATTTTGTTGTAAATTATAGTGTATATAGCCATTTTCAGATGCACAAAGTCTGGTCAACCAATTAATGCGATGGTGAGGTCCTCATCGAGAACAATGGACGAACACTCACAGAGAAATAAGCGCTATCTGTAAGTTGCATTTTTTTTATAGTCCCTGCTTTATGAGATTCAAGAAACGCTAACCACAATTATCTATGTACATTACTGGAATTGTTATGCATTCTGAGAACCATTTTGAAAAATGTCAATGTAAATTAACCTTTCATGTTCAGACTCTATAGCAATTATCATAATACTTTATCAATAGTTAATAAACTGTTTTAATATGTTCTTTCTTGTGCGCCTATGGTATGCCATGAGACGTTACCTATCTAACAAACACACAGGAAAAAATGGCTGCAGACGCACAGGAAACCAAAGTTGCTTTGGTAACAAAAACTACAAAATCTGGTCTCATGCCAAAACCTTTTCACATTCTCTTGAGCAGGTTGCTAAACTGTCGTTAAGAAGCTCTTACATCAATTGTACCCATATTTACTTAAGGCGTTTGTAGAAACCAAACTCAACTGACTTTCTGTACGAGCCTTGAAGTATCGCCGGTGCGTTTTATTTATAGCATGCTATTTGGAAAAAAAAAACTAATTGATAATATCCTAAATGTTTTTACAAAATTTATAATATATATAACCTCTAATTTTGAACCATTATATTTTATTTTTTGATTTTGCTTTAATGCCACAGGATTAGAAACCCTAAAAGAACACAAGGGACAGTGTATTCAGAAAAAAAAATCACTCTATTTTATGCTATTGAAAGACTGCCATTTTACATATCCATTTGATCAATTAACTAAATAGAAAAGTAAGCAACTCCTGCAGGAGGCTGATGTTTTTTGCCCTGACAAATTTATTAAAATCTTATGAGAGTGTTTTCGGGGAGGGAAAAGCAAAGCTTTTTGCATCTACTGATTTAAGTTCCACTGCTTGAGTTTGTATGTATATATTCATTGATACAGACCCATGGCCCCCTGTCCCCTGGAAAGTGCTGTCAAGCTATGCACTTCCTCTTTACAAAATATGTGCTGGTCATGGTCAATAAGCAAAATAACCACCATTACCAAAGGCCCCCAATGAATCTCCGGGAGGGGGGTATTTGATATTGACATTCTGAGACTATATGTGAGAAGACCATTAAGTGTCTTTATTTATCTATCTGGAATGCTTTGGTATGATACTGTCGCTACATAATAACATTAACTGAAGCGATAGAACTTGGATTTTACTTGGATACAAGAGACAGGTAATACAATTCTTTTTTCCATTAAAAAAGAGCACATTTTAAAACATTACAAAAATAAAACCTATTTAAACTTTATTAAAACAAACCGGAAATGCATACTTTAGTTTTTTGATCTCATTGGCTGAAATAGGGCAAGCAGTTAAAAATATGAATCATTTTGGAGCTCTGTGAGTTATTTGAAAAATAAAACACACAAAACATTATAAAAAATACTCTCTTTCTGATTCACTAAGACAATAATTATTTCCATGTTCACTTAAGTAGTGCAGTGATAGGCAACAGATGGCCCAGGAGTCGCATGTGGCCCTCAGACTGTTCTTTGGAGTGGGAGAACATGTTCCTCTTTAACAATACATAAAAATAGCAAATAATTTCCCTATACTTCATAGGGAAAGTATAAGAATGCACTATATACATAGGGCCTCATTCTATTACCGGTCGTAAATCGGCCGTAAGGCTGCGATTCCTTGCGGGGGTTCAGTTAACTCGCGATTCTATTATACGGCCCCGCAAGGATCTCCTCTTACGGCCGGCCGCATATCTTGGAACCGGCCGTAAGCTGTGAAATATAAAAACTCAAAAATAAATTCAAGCCTGCACTGTACAGCTCTGTAAATGCTAGGGATCATATTGGGGGACATGAGGATTAAAAGTAACCCACTCTCAAGCTTGCACATCTGCCCAAACCCGAGTTCAAATTAACTGTTTATTTTCCGGCTGCGGCGTGGGTGTGTCTGAGGTGCTCCAAGCACTCTGGACTTTTTACATGGATATTTTACGTATATTAAAAATAAAATATTTTACGGATTTGAGTATAGGATAATTATGTGCTATTTTTTCTAACACCTAAAATCCCTTTATAGTCTCCTCAAAGTGCAGGATGGCTTTATTTGAGCTATTTTATGTGCTTAATTGGTGCTAGCGGGACCTCTTTCCTGCAAGTAAGCTGCGGCTCGCTTTTAGCCTTGCAGAGAGGGTTCCCGGAGCAATTGAATTGCAAATAGGAATTTCTTACGGCCGAAACTCTTGCGGCCGTTTTAGATCAAAGGCTTTCCTCCGGCGCGAGCGGCCGCAAGAGATAGCAAGGCACCGGCCGCAAGCCTGCCGGAGCCCCCGGCCGTAAGGGAATAGAATAGCCGAATAGCTTGCGGCCGGTCCTTGCGGCCCCGCAGCGGCTGCGGCCGCTAATAGAATGAGGCCCATAGTATGTATATAAAACATATGTTAGGTTAACAGCTATAACCGGGGTGTAGTTTAAGAAGAATGTTGGTTTTGGGGGTCAATGGTGGAGGTTTGTGTCCTTCTATACCGAGACTAACAACTGCCAACGAATATCAATAGTATAAATGAATTACTTTCCTACAGTGTAAAATAAAGATAAATAAAAAGGTGTAAAGCACTATGAAACCTTTTAAGGAGCTGGGGCTGTATATGAGGCTCCTCAAGTGAAACATGTTGCCCATCACTGAAGAAGAGCATAGAAGCGAATATACAGTATATGCATGTTTAATTTGGATAGATATATTTTGCTATATATAGATGTACATCTTTATATCTAAAAAAAATTAGGATATCAACAAATAAAATGTGTATTGGTCTGGGTGTACATATGCAAATCTGTTAATAATTATATACAGACACATGTACAGACTGGTAACGTATACATTATTTCCTACAGCTCTCATTTAACGGATTGTTGACCAATTTATAAAAATGTTATGTTTGGGTGCAAAGAGGAGCCTGAAGAATGTTTCCCTAGAACACCTTCCCTAGGTTTTTCAAATAGATACAGGAGCAAAACAATATAAAAAAACATACATATAAAAAAAAATCACAGACATGGGTATTGAACTCATAATATAAACCATAATTCCTCCAGATCAGGACTCATTGCTTTTACTTACTAACCAGATATGAGAAGGTGGAATCTTAGTTGGTCATTCCAGGAGAGCTTGGCCGTCAGGAAGTGAGAAGCAGGCTTAGGATGAATGGATACCTGCTGTTTTTCACTGGGTATGGAAGAGCAGGGTGGTGCAGACACTGTGTACTTATACATGCCCTTTTGTTTTATTATAGTACAGCATACTGCAAGCCTGACACTTCTTCCATCTCCCCCACCTTCCCCCCAAAAATATGCTCTTTGTGGCTAGAGAGGGTAGGCGTTGTGTATAAAAACAAAATAAACAGAAATTTTAAAAATGTATTATGCAAATGAGAAGCCCCCTTTAGGAAGGCGCCCCTAGGCAGCCGTTTTGTTTGCCTAGTGAGAAATCCGGCTACGATCGTGCAGCCAACCAAAACCCCAACAATTGTATTGTTCATATAACCATTAAATGGCCAGCATAATTGCTTTTGATGTTAAATATATTTTTAGTTCACCATTATTTAACTCATGGAAACAACAGCAAATCAAATGTTTTCATTAAGAAAATAAGAGTTTAAAATCCCAGTTTATCTCATTCATGGCCATTGTACCAGTCTACGCCTCTCTCCTTATCCTGAGCACTACTGAAAAGAAGATAAACATTTTAACTGAGTTAACATTAAGGTAACAGTGCTCAAAACCAAGCAGCAGCTGCAAAGGCAAATAAAATATTAGCATGTATTAGGAAGGGTATAGAAGCAAGGGAAGCAAATATAATTCTGCCACTATACAAATCCCTAGTACGCCCTCATTTGGAATATGGAGTACAATTTTGGGCACCACTTCATAAAAAGGACATTTTAGAGCTGGAAAAGGTACAGAGAAGGGCTACAAAACTAATAAGGGGAATGGAGGGGCTAAGTTATGAAGAAAGACTAACCAAATTAAACTTATTTTCTCTAGAAATAAAGCGTCTAAGAGGAGATATGATTACCCTATATAAATACATCCAGGGTCAATATAAAGCTATGTCAAGGGAGCTTTTTGTGCCAAGAGGTTTTCAACTGACAAGAGGACATCCCTTGAGGTTAGAAGTAAAAAGATTCCACCTTAAAGAAAGAAAAGGGTTCTTCACAGTAAGGGTGGTTATTCTGTGGAATTCTCTACCAGAGGAGGTGGTGACAGCGGATTCGATAGATAACTTTAAAAGGGGACTGGATTTTTTTCTAATTAAAAAAGGGAATTTAGGGTTATCATGGATAATTCGAGAGGTAGTATTGATCCAGGGAGAAGTCCGGTCGCCGGTGTCTGGGATCAGGAGGGATTTTATTTTTTTAAAATCTTTTTTTAATACAACTAATTAATTAATAGTTAATCCGCATATTGCAGATCGGAGGAGATCTTGAAAGGTCTTTTTTCAACCTTAAATACTATGGCCCTCATTCAATTGCGATTTGGTCAATTGAATAGGGCCCTAAATAAGCACATAGCATATTTTTTTTAAAGAAGTTTTTAGTTAGTGAAAACCTTGCTTTTGGATAGATTCTTACTAACTAAAAATTCTTTAAAAAAATTATGTTATGTGCTTATTTAGAGGCCTATTCAATTGGCCAAATTGCAATTGAATGAGGGCCTATGTAACTATGTAACATGCTCCGGGTTATCAAATCCATTAGTTTACCAGGTTTGCACGCTCATGAGGATGCAGTAAACAGAATCAGGTTTGAAAAGAAAAAGAAACCACGCAGTAGTGTATTTACATATGAGTAGTAGTATTTAGAAGTATATTTACATATATTAGTTCAAATTTAAAGACTGTTTTTTTGCTTTCTAAAATTATTTTATTAAGTTTAGTTATTAAAAGACTACAAAGAAAAAAATGTCCACAGTGGTCATTTAAAGTAAAAGAAATCAAGATGATGGCACTACTGCTCTGTTTAATGTATTTAGTTCTAAAGTTATAATTTTAGTAGAGCATCTAAGTGCACCTAGCTGTATATTGTAATGGCGGATTTCAGGCCTACACTGGAATTTTAGACAAACTCAATGACAATTGCTGGCTTCTCTCCCAGGGAACATTCAGAAATACCTTCTCTCATCTGAAAGCAGCATTATGAGACGTGTGCCCAGACTGTGACACTAGCATGGTCTCTTTGTTTAACTTTAATTAACATGTCTCACTTTGGCAGAGGCTAAATCCTAATTTGCAGTATAGAATTGTCATTTACTCCTTTTGTTCCATCGGATCTTGATCCCACTGGCTCTTTTAGGAGTCTTCTTCCATTATTAAATGTACTATATTTCCACTTTGCAATGCCTCCTCGGTGACAGTTCAAGTTAATGACAAAAGCCTGTTAATTTGATGGATGTCACCTAATCAATGATGTGACCTACATTTATTTAAAGGACTACATAACAAAAGATTATATGAAGCAGAATTTATCAGCATGCAAATGGTTGTTCTAGATACTTGTGTACACTCTCACTGCAATGTATATAAAAACAAGATCAGAGGTGCTCAATCTGAGTACGAGCACTTAAGTAGGTTTGTTCTTGACCCAAGCATGATCCATTTAGGCTTATCTAAAATGATTGACACCACACCGGTTGTTATCGGAGAAACATGGGCCACAGCTTTATTATAATTTAACCATTTAACATAACTTAAAACCTGTATATATTATACATATTAACTAAAGGGGGAGGAGCCCGGCCACATACAGTGACCTCACACCTTGGGCCCTGCCCAGAGCCCCAATGCTTATCTTAAGCACGCCCTGTGAGGTAGGGCCACGCCCACTTAGGCCAGTGGGCCGGGCAACCCACCTCCCGCCTAACCAACAATACAACCATACATATCAGAAAATTGCCACTTCTCCAATAAACTTCGTCTCTTTACTTATATGACACACATATTTTTTTTTTTGCATAACAATACATAACCACTTTTTACATACAATAAAATTAGGGTCAGAGGGAGGGATTTTCCACGGAGGCCGCGCCGAAGTGACTCCCGGCGCGCAAATGCGGCGGAAGTCCCGCCCGCGCCGTTTGTGATTAGCTGAGGCAGCCTCACAGGTCACGAGACGCTGCGGGCTGACCCAGGGAGCCTGTGCAGCCTCCGCGTCAACAACAGGTCTGGTTACCTACTCAGAGAGCAACCTCTTTGAGCTCACTTGTGCCCTTCACAGGGAGAAATAACTTGAGGCAGATTAGATCAAGAGTGATCCAGCCCTAAAATACCAGGCAATTCGACCCTGAACAGGAAAAATAGCAAACCACAGGCATATGTTTTGGCCTCTCTTTGGCCTGGTCAGTTAGGTGTAGATGCACTCCCTAAGACACAGCGAGCAAGTAGTCCTTGTCTGGAGCTCCCATATGACCCTTATGCAGACCAAATCCCATGGTCATTTGCATATATACAGAAATAAAATGTCGGCACTCTCATATCTTGTGAAACAGGATCCTGATGGAAAGTACCCACATACACAGGCCATTTTGGCACAGAGCGGGTACAGTTATTGTAACCAAATACAGAATGAGGTGTGACTGTAGCTGGAGGATAAGCCATGTCACAAATATGTATCAGTCACAATCGGGATTTCTAAAAAAAGAATGTCACATACCAACCACTGCAGAGACTTAGGGCTGCAAACAGCAATTGTGTAAGGAGGCCTCTCTTCTTTGCACCATAATTGCTAGTCTGCATCTATCTAAAAAATGCTCCCTCACTTTATAAATTCTTCTTCCACAAAATATTTAAGCGCCATATTACATTTTAGGAGCCTGGGCTCCCAGATTCCTGGGAATTTCAAGTCCTCTATATAGTGTCAGTTTTCTCTAAAAAGTAACTGTTTTTGAATCTGTTGAAACTAGAAGAAAAACAACAATTAAATAGCATGTAATTGTTTATATTAGATACAGCACAGGTAAAGTCGTGTAGCAGCAATATGTAGGATTTATCATTAGTTACACAAGCTAGCTAACGAGGAGCCTTTCATTCACATGGATACAAGTGCTGCAAACATGGCTGCCTGGTGCTACAATACATCAAGCATATTCTACTTACTTATTTAGGAAGCGCGCAGCCAAAGTCCCGATCTAGCTGTGTCTAAGTGCCCCGTAAGTGGTTTTCAGGTTAGGGATAGAGGGTTAGGGTAAGGGGGTTAGGGCCAGTATGGGGTTAGGGGGTTAGGAAGTGAGGTTTTGTGGGTTAGGAAGTGAGGTTTAGGGGGATAGGGTAAAAGGGTTAGGGGTATAGGCTTAGGAACTGAGGGTTAGGACGTGAGGTTTAGGGGGTTAGGGCTAGGAACTGAGGTTTATGGGGTTAGGGTTAGGATAAGAGGGTTAGGGTTACAGGGTTAGTGGGTTGTGGTGTACTATACAATAGGGATGCGAGCCCGGCACCAGGAGGCTTCCTGTGCATACATACAACAGGATAGATCCCTTATTTAGTTTCCTGTTGCATTTTTAGAACATCCACAATGACAGGCCAGGAGGGAGACCTTCACAGTCTTTTTTCTCCCTGCTGGGAGGGGTCGCAGGGGCTTGCACGGGCCGTAGACGGTACAGGTGTCAGTGCCCGGTTACAGAAGAAGATAAGGGGAGTGAGCTTCTTGAGAATGGGTTTTGGGGTTGTTAAGTGGGGCCACTGGCTGGAGGAAGGGAGCTTGAGGAAAAGGGAGCTGCTTTGGGTAGGGGTATTGGGGGGTAAGAAACTTAAGAGGGTCAGTGGCTGAGGGAGGGGTCTTTAATGAGGAAGGGAGCTGCTGTAGAACGTGGTCTTTTACAAATGGCGCTGGTGGTGGTTTAGCAGCTAGGTGGCAAGGCAGATTATTTTTTATTTTTAACAGGGCCCTCCATTTACTAACTCTGCCACTGTATTAGGCTACTGCAATGTTCAGTCGTATGCCGCACTGTTAAGGCATGTCCCTACCTACTTGTGGCCTTGATATTTCTTTCAAATAAAATCTGCACTTCCAGTATAAAGCACTCTAACAAAATGGTGACATTATCACCAGACGCCCACTGAACCATGGCAAAATTTAAATACTGAATTACATGGCACATGGTGACTTGGTGTTGTCGTCACATGCTACTACTGCCCATTCTAGCTACCTAAAAGCTTGGCTTAATTAAACATCATTATAGCCTTATAATACTGTATTTACCCTACCACTGGAAGGATGATCCACATTTCTTTTTTTTATTTTTATTGTCTGTCCAGTGGTTGTTTGTATTTTTATCCACATTTCTGATACACTTTATGTACAGTACTTTTCCATATTACCCCGAAATATTACATCATCCAACTGCAAATCATGACCTCTTGTTCTTGCATTCCTCTTTTTATTTTTGCAGACTGCGTAATCTTCAGTGTCATTATTTGTGTGCATTGTGTTAGGAACCTTCTCTGGTACAGACTTATTGTCTCTCTCCTCTCTTGCCTTTATTGATAAATGTAGTGTTTGCCTCTGCTATAAATATATTTTGCTCTAGCTGAGAATGTATGCCAAAAAGCTACAGTCAGCACTCTGTCCACCCGGCAGTAGAAGCATTGCTAGCAATGGTTACGCCTAATTTATTTCTTAATGGAGGTAATAAAGGTAAACAATAATGTTATGGCACTGAGCCGCCCGACTTGGCGTTATGTCCAGTAGCACTTCAGTAGCTGCTGTGGTGGCGAGTCTTGTGCCAATAAAGTGGCAGCTTATCATAGCTAATATATGCAAGGGTTTGTACATTGTACAAAATATGGAAACCATGCTGCAACCAATGAATCACTATATGACCTACATGTTTGTGAAGTATAACAAACTGACAACCAGACTGCTGGGAAAGATTAAAGGCACACGAAAACGGGGACAGCAGAGGCGGAGATGGATAGATGAGGTCATTGAAGCAATGAACATGAGCTTGAGAGAGCTCAGAAGGGCAGTGGCTGACAGATGTGCCTGGAGTGCTGCTGGCCAGAGGGTCACGGAGTGTTGGACCTGACTGAATGATTAAACAACAGCACATTATTATTATTTCCTTTATTTGTAACGCGCCAACATATTCCGTATCGCTATACAGGAGTAAGTTGAAGTCAAAACTGTATAAACCCAATGAAGAAAAAAAAATGGAGGGTCCTGTGAGCTTAAAATCGAATGTAAGGATCAAAATGCTAATCTCTTGACACTGTGGAAAGTAAATTTCCTAACACAAGGAAAAAAATATATATATACCGGTGAAAAGGTGAGCCTGACAAGAAAAGGCAAAGCACCTCTCACTTGAGACCTCGTGTTTTTATAAAATATTAAATCCAATGCACACAGAGCTTGCACTAAAGCAGATCATAGTTTTGGTTAAACATTGGCAGACAATTAAAGATATATTTTATACATCAATGCATTACAACCCTGAGAATAATTTTTGCATCAAAAATATCAGGAGTCCTCGTGGTAAAGCTCCTACCAGATAACATGAATTAGCGAGGTCAGGAGTCCTTTAAGAATCTAAGAAACATTCTCCATCAAATTCTAGTGCAATAAACAAACAAAAGCTAATGCGAAACACACACATACAGTAAAATCCCAGTTATCCAGCACCTAACCAACCGGCAATCTCAAGCAACCGGCATCAATTCCGCATAAAAAAAAAAACTCCTGCTGAACTGGTATAACCGGCACTATCCGGCAGTTCGAGACTACCAAAATTAATTATTTTTTCTGGGTCTAAATAAAATAGTTTAGGTCCTAATGCCTTACTAAAAGGCATGTTGAGGGTTTTAGGGGTGTTTAAGGGTCTTTTAGACCCCTTTTTTGGGGGGTGCCGACTAACAGGGAGTTTCCTGTATATATATATATATATATGGAGAACATAAAACATGTGTAAAAAGGTAACACAAATGTCATAGCACTCTGTGCTGGGTCAGCACTAACAATGCCCTCTGATCTATTTCTAGTACATTGAGTTACGGTCATTGCAGCACAAGTCACATCCATTACATTCATTGAGAGGCGATAGGAGTCCTGTTTCTATGCCCAATGTTACTTTCCACGTCTGAATGAGCTGGATATAAAAGCAGTAACCTGTGCAGTTCTTTAAACTAGTAACAGGTCCTGATTTCCGATACGGTCAGGGCATCGGGTGGGCATGAAGCATCTTGACACCTTCCACCAGCACACTGATAACTTGTTTGGAAGATCACTGCTTTTCACACGTGATGTACATCTTTCTGCAGTGTTTTCTAGAATTATGTAGAATGCGTCTTTCATGCTTGATTTGATGAGAGATTTATTGATGGACCTCAAACACGGACATTGAATAATCTAAATGCACAGCAATGGCTAGTTGGGCTCTCCAACACTGAAAGTGTTAAACAAGACACAGAATGCATGTACAGACAAAATAATATTGTAAGGTTATGCAAATGGCAGTCTGTGTATTCAGAGATTACATCATTTGCATATACATCACAGTACATGTTTTGGGAAAGTATTCTCATTAGCAATCATTCACTGAAAAGATACAAGATATGAGTAAATTCATTCATGTTGCCAAGAAGAGCCTTTTCACACAGGTATTCCCAATATTTTAGAATATTTACATGGAAAAAAAGCAAAGAATGGGAATGGGGCTATTAAATATGATATGTGGGTGTGTGGTTGTGTGTTCCTGTTAAAGGTATCTAAGTTCACCTGTTTTTACATTTTTCAAAGCTAACACAAGCTCCTTATATGAGAAACACACATTCCATTGAGTCATACTATACACATACAGATATATTTTATTTTAAAATAATATTGTTTTTCCACACCCCCAGATCCTCTTACATAGGCACCTGGTACCAACCAATAAAAACACTGCGTTTGAGTATGTTTTTTCCCACTCTACTAACTTTCAAGCCAACAGCAGCAATGTGCAGACATCCACAGAGGAGTGTCTGACTCCTCCTTGCTTCCTTGTGCAGGGGACTACACATTCCACGATTCCTTGCTATACAAACTGCCATCACAAACTGAAACAATGTATAGCTGTTTGCGGTTGGCCAAAACAAACTATGAATGTATGCTCATTTTAGTAAGGATTTCCAGGGTTGTCAACTCTAAACATCACCTGCTTGCAAACTCAAGAGATTTAACAAATGTTATAATGTTTATTTTGGTAATTTCCATGCAAATAAATGTTTTCATACACTACTGATACTGCTTGTTCAGCTGCATTCATAATCCAATAAACTTAAATATACCTTTAAGAGACAAGCCATAGAAAAAAAAACACAACTTGCACCAAGCTGCAGTGATTTATTTCTGCTTAGGATAAAAAGGCCCATGCCTAGGGTACACATTTTCAGATAGAAGTGTCATTATATAGTTTGTGCACAAAAATATTTAAATGGTGTGACATTTCTATTTGTAAGCTCACCTTTGCATATATCTATGTGCACACACTTATCTTCTTCTTTATGTGTATGGTTATCTTAGGAGGGGGACAGAACAAGTGGAAAGGAGTAGTATGTCTTTTACAGTCAACAAGAAGTCATCGCTTGAGGTTAGAGGTAAAATAATTTCACATAAAAAAAGAAAAAAAAAGCTCTTCACAGTAATGGCAGTCTGTTTAGGGTAATTATTCTTAGTGGAGAGGGCATGGTTAGGGTCACGGATAGTTAGACACAACTGAAAATTGCCAACTTCAGTATAAGGAAAATGTGTTTAAATGGCACTCAGTCGATAACGTACTGGCTTCTAAATTATACAATATTAGGAACCTACGCTATGCTAACCTTTAATTAACTGGATTTTAACGCCACTTACCTAAATGATTTCACAATAATTATGGCTTTCATTATCACTCTAAAATATACAAATTCATATTCTCATCTGATCATGCTAAATGCAAACTTGGTATTTTTGTTTATTTAGAGTTATTTCTCACCGCGCTGTGCGTCATGACTATGTCTACGTATGCAAATCTATAGAAAGCTACGATCTCCTGAGTATCCTCTATTTGACATTCACAGTGTAAGCAGTTTAGCATCCAGAAACAGGTGATCAGAAAGCAATCTAGCGGAGCACCGGAGAAAGAATAAAACCTGTGAAATAATTATTTAAATTAGATCATTTCTTGGCAAAGAACTACATAACACTTTTTTTTTTTAACAATTTCAAAAACACGCTAAAACTTTCAATTATGAAACATCCTTTACATTTTCCATAATCCCCAATTTACTGAGGTTTAAAATGGAACCGGAGTTGTAGTCGATTAGCTCACTTATTATTCTTAAATATAAAATGTAAAATCAAGCATCAAAACACTGATTTAAAATGGAGTTTACAAATCTCTGTTTACACAGATGTGTTAAAACTTAAAGGGACAGTGTAATTATAAATATGTCCTGAGTCTTAAGTAAGGATGACTGTGAATATCTTTATTTTAATTATTTTAGTTTATATAATTTATTGCAATTTTAAAAATATGTTTGAAAATTACATTTATATATGTTTAAAAACATTATACATGACAGAGTAGAGAAAATGTCATAAACCTAGCTTTTAAGTAGAAAAAAAAATAATAATAACTACACTGCAGGATCCTGGAGGGATTCATGATACTTTACTGTAAGTTGCTTGTGTGAAAGGTACATTTACATTTCTGGAGAGCAATGCTTGCATTTATTAGTGCCGGCTGCCTGCTTCTGGGCCCAGTATATAAAATTCAATCAGAACCAATCATTTGAAAGATTTTGATCTCCCTGTTCCCTTCTTCTCCCTTCATTGATATTTAACAAGGTGTTTAAAAAAGGGATTGGATATATTTTTAAATAAAAAGGGAAATCAGGGTTTTCCTGGATAATTAATTAGAGAGGGGATATTGATCCAGGGAGTAATCCGATTGCCAGTATCTAGGGTCAGGAATGAATTAATTTTTTTCCCTTTTGAGACGATTGGCCAAGTTTCACTTGTTTTGGGGGGGTTTTCTGTTTGCCTTCCTCTGAATCAATTAACAATTAATCTGCATATTGCAAATCAGAGGAGATCTTAAAAGGTTGAACTTGATGGACTAAAAGTATTTTTTCAATCTCAATTATTTTAATATTATAATAATCTTGTTGCATTTCTAAACATAATTATATTAACAAGAGCATAAAAGCTCTATTTTAATATTAGTACATCTAGTACTACAGAGACACTGTGTGCATGAACTGTTGGGGGCAGACCTCTGTTGGCACTAGTTGGAAACCGTTGTTAATAACATGAAGTTTAGATATGCAAATGAACACTTAGGTAGTTTATTTTAATACTAAAAACAGGGAACCTTCCATATCCCTTTAAAAAAGTGTAAGTCTTCGAGTTTTAAATCTTGCATGGAGCTTTGGGGAAAGCTCTAGGGACACCGGATTCGAAGGTCTAAGACAGGGCCCTCCATTCTTTGCAATGTGTTAATATTGTATTGTCTTTGCCTGGAAATTAAGTCATCTAAGCGCTACGGAATATGTTGGCGCGTTACAAATAAACGATAATAATAATAATATTCCAATACTGCAGGAGGGATCACCAGAAATGGACTGTGCACCAAGAGATTTCAACCAAAGATGCTACTATATAATACTTTCATGATGGCAATCACTAAATAACGTGCAATTCATTTCTATTATTTTATATAGCAGTAGACAAGAAATAAACAAACATACTGGTTAAACTAAACATACGCAAGTTAAACCAAAGTATCAGTGTATTCAGCAAACTCCGGTTACAATATAGACATGAGCTAGTGACATCAATCATAGAAACCCTCTGTATCGCTTTGAAGTCTTTCTGTGGTATAAAAACAGATTTCCTGCTTAGATCTTGGCTCTCCTTTACAGGGTTTCATGAATAAATATTTCTGCACAGTGGCTCTCTGTACAGTTTTATTTGTCTCCTGATCTCAAGGGAAAAACACGGACCAGATAATGCAACAGATGATTAGACATCCAAACTTTTAGAACCTTAAAGTGACATGGCAGAATTTCCAAATACTGTATATGTACAAAAGTAATAGGACTTACACAGCATACACGCAACTGCACTCAGGAATATGGACCCAACGCCTCAGTGATTAATGGCAATGATCTCTCATTTACAACAGAGTTTCATCACTGTAGGTTGATCTGAAAGGATGACTGATAGCTAAATATTGCAAACTGCAATGTTGGTTTACTGTAGGGAAAGGCATTTTAATAACATTTAGTAGATAATATCATTTAAAACTATAGATTATAAGTTCAATATGTCGAATGGTCGTTTTGGACAGTCATGAACCAAATCGGCAAGCGGCTTGGTGGGAATCCCAAGTATAGGAGTAAGGAAGGGGCTACAGGGTTTCGGTCACGGGCAGGGGTGCGAGGATGTATGCTTTCCCAGTTAGGTGGTGACTTATCTCTCCACCAAATGTACAGACGTTCCACTTAATGACTGGAACCTCCAGAGGGTCTAAGGTGGCATCTACACAAGGGGATTGGCTTGTTGGGTTGGGAGGGAAAGTTACCCGGTTACTCTAGCATTCTAGAGTGGGGAGGGTGATGCAGAGGCTGTAGTTAGGGTATCCTATGTGTCCCTGGAATCTAGGGTTACTGTACCATTGAGATTAACCACCCTTAACCAGTCTCTCCTCGGGCAGACATGCCATTATTGAGTCAGACAGGGGTTGGCAAAGGAGTGGTACTTGGGCCTGGAGGAAAGGGTATACTTTTAGCCGGCCAGGGTTTCCATACTATTTTCTAACAATAGGGCTTTCCAGAGAGTGTATGGGGGGCTTGGGCTGATTGAGAGATTCAAGCACATACAAAATGGTAGTTCACCACAAGACCATGGATCAAAAGTGATGTCACTTACAATGTACTTGACATCTCTTAACCTTTGTCTACTTAAACAATGTATTTCAGTTGTTGTCTGACAACCTCTATGCTTGATGTCTCCATTAGCGCAGCAAAAAGCCCCATTGAAGTCTAGGGAAACTAAATTAACGTTACCGCGCGTTCACTGTCGCCCAAAGAGCTGGGAATGAACTGGGTACCGTAGTGGACTACTGGAAGTGGCTACTGGTCCATCTTAAAGTAGTACTACCTCTTAATTTTTATTAGGCTGCCTATATATTAAACACACCTCAAACTACATGATACACACACAAAAAAATCACCACAAAGGGAAAATTGGGAATTAGACTCCAATGGTACAGCCATTTATGGGAAAAGCCTTATTAGTCTTTAGGAATGAAGATGACCACTCTTGTCAGGGTTATGGGCAAGTCCGATTTTTGAACACTCCTTTCAGGGTAACCAGATCCTGTGATTTCTAGTCATATAGCCTAGATGGTTGTTAGAACAACAGGGCATAACAAATAGTCTGTGGCTGAAGAAAAGTCCCTCATCTTCACATATTATATTTGTAACCTCTGCTGTATCACTTCAATTAACCATGTACAAAATATAAATGTACCTTGTATATAAACAGTGGAGTAGATTTGAATATCCAGTAATTCAGACAAATAACCAGAGTATTATAATATACTGGGGTGCCTTTTTTATTGGACAAATGTTATATTTAGAGTGACAAGCTTTCGCAAGGTACATCTTTTCTTTATCAAGTGTCTTCTGACTTGATAAAGAAGTGTAGCCCTCAAAAGCATGTCTATATAAGCTTCCATAAACACCCTCTACTCTTTAGTATGTAGTTTTTAAACTTAAATAATTGTGTTTTAATTTTGCCGTCTTCCTTTTTCATCTTTTACAAGCATTAACCCTTTCACGGGCAGAGGGATCAGTGTAGTGCATTGCCGTCACCTCTTCCAGTGAAAGTGTTAACTGATATTTTATCCTGGATCCCCAGCCCATTAAACAAATTTCTGCACTTGCCTTATGCAAATTGGCAACTAAATCTTATTTACAATGTAAATATATAATCACGAAAAATTCAAGCATGATCCAAATGCTGAGCAGGTGCACTAAATATTTCAATGTCTTGAAAATGAAGCTGCAAATTATTTATTCCAATAGCTAGAAATCATTTGCGAGACACTCATTGATTCGCACAAGGTCAGAACATTTCAAACCTTCCACCTCCCTAGTAGGTCAAGTACCATCCTTGTGCCAGACAGTAATACTTCCTGCCACGAATCACAATGTCCGACACGCTGCAGACAGACATTGCATCCACAGTACGAATATCAAGGGCATTGTTTACTTCATTTTCCACATATCAACAAGTTAGCGGTTTTCAATAGGTCAATTGTATATTTAAAAGATTTTATATATATATAGATTTTATATATATATTTAAAATTATGATTTAAGTGTTTTTCTTCTTTTTTTTTTTTAATTAATAACAGTTAGAAAGTGTACATTAAAAGTAATAGAAGGATTTCTTCACTGAAGCCACACATTTTAATCAAACACTTAAAATAGAATATTTTATACATCACAAAAGTCCTGTTTAGCAGGAAAATAAGTTATAATAATAGGAAATCAACACAGAAATAGATAAAAAGCTTGATCTGCCTTAGTCTAGCTACTGAATGTTAACAATTTAGGATGGTGTTTTATCTAATGTATTGGTATCTGTTTATCTAGTTTTACATTCATTATTTGAGGCATCCAGTCCCTTTATCTGGATGGAAGAGAAATTAAGCCAGCCAATTTCCCTTTAATGTGAGTTTTAATTAAAAAAAAACAAGAACAAAATGCACAATAAACTTGAAATCCCTCATTTTAATGCAAAAATAAATGTTTGCAATGTGTACTTAGTGAAGGGTTAATAAGAACTCTCTTTGTGTCTAGGAACTGGAAAAGTAGCTGACATATAGAATATTACCACCTGTTTCTTGCTATCTAGGTTTCAAGAACATCTTACTATATGACCTTATTAGACTAACGAGCGGTTTCTGCTGAAACTGCAATTTCCTCTGATATGCCTTATTTCATTCAAGTATATAAGTTATGCCATCCTACAAATAAATGAGCTTGTACTGAGATTCTTGTGTGTGTGTGTCATATCCAGTACTGGCTCCCAGAGCTCTGTGTGAGGCCCGTGGTCCAAGACATCAACGCAGTAAATAAGCCCCAACACTTAGAGTTCTTTTAAACATATGATATAAACATTATGGCTACAGTGGATCTTTAAATGTGCCGATCAAGTCCATCAGATTCTCACATTTGAGCATCCTAGACAGTCTTGCCCTAGGTCTGAAATACAGATGTACAGCAGATTTGCATGGAAAATGGAATCAATACAATTTCCCAGAATTAAGTTGCTTTGCAGCAAGACTGAGTAGCATTTGTAGCTGCTGAGTAAGGAGTTGAATGGAACCCAGTGACCTCCTAAGTCAGTACAGCGATATGCTGCTCTTCATCTGGACCTTGAAGAAATGTCCCAGGTCTGAGAGGTCTATTACCTTTTATAATCGGCGTTAAATCTATATGCACCAATCTACCACAATATTATGTGGCTCACAAAAAACTTCCTCTCAGCTCTACATATGTGTTCTTATCTGACTGATAAAGATACTAATTACACCTGCAGAGACTTGAACTTACTGACCTGCTACTTGGGACTTTGATCACTCTCTCACAGGAACAATATAGGCTGCAGAGATCACTGTTCTGATGTCATTGCATTGCCCATGCTGGATTTAGATGGCCTAACAGAGACCACAAAATAGCAGAAGCGATGCCATCTATCACTCTGTATAGCCTCAAAAAGATACCCCAGCTCAGTGGGATCTTTCAACAGAGCTCCAGAGAGCAATAGAGGAAGGGTTCGTAGGGGCATTTCCCATTTCTACAGTAACCAGCTTCCCTGAACCTCCAGCTGAAGCACCGACAGCAGGCGCTGACTTAGGCCACAGAAAACAAACAAGACCGTCCACATTAGGAAAAGCATCTGCTACATCCCTACCTAAGGAGACGACTGGTGGTAGAGCCTGAAGAACCTACCATGGAGATCCTTTTAAGATACTTTCCCTTTGATAAAATGGCTGCAATGGTTTAAGATGTGAACACTTTCCTCTGACATTGCTGTAGGGTCCATAAATCAAGTCTTAACTCTAAAAGACCTGGGCCCTCATTCAATTGCAATTTGGCCAATTGAATAGGGATTTAAATAAGCACATAACATATTTTTTTTAAATAAGTTTTTAGTTAGTAAACATTTATCCAAAAGCAAGGTTTTTACAAACTAAAAACTTATTTAAAAAAAAATATGTTACGTGCTTATTTAGAGCCCTATTCAATTGGCCAAATTGCAATTGAATGAGGCCCTTGGAAAATTGTGCAGAGTTTGACAGGGCTCTCAACTTATGGAGGCTAATCACGGCACCTTTTAGAGGCTTTAGTATCTTCCTTCTACACTGGAACAGCACCGGCTGCTCAGTAGAGGACCCTAAAATCATGGGAGGTGGGGGACAAATCCCCTCCAGATTTTTCTATGTTTATATGTATGTATAAATAAGCTATTTCACAGCCTGTGTATACAATGAGCTGCCCCCCCACCCTAAAAAAACAAACTGTACTTCATTACAATCAACTCCATGCACTTCTATAACTTCTCTCATGTTCATTACCTTTATTTGTACCAATGTTTTTAAAGAACTGTGCAACTATTGCAAAATAATTGTATTCTCTCCACCCCTCTCCCTCAAACCCCTTTTTCCTTACCTCCGCACTTCTTCCTTTACCGTAGCAAAAAAAGAAAACAAAGAAGCACCTGGTCTATAATTTTGTCTATAGCAAATTCATATATTGCTAACCATATGTGAATTTAGGTAACTTGTATCATAACACCTGTATATCTATTAATAATTACTGCCTGTTCAGTTTTACAAATGCACCATCTGCTTCTTAAAAACGAGCTTTCATGATATAAAAATAGCCCCAAGGACACGACATCTAAACATTATCAATAGGCAGTTGTTTAGAATTGTTCCTAATGCTCTTTGCGATATACCTAAACTTATTTTTCAGTATATAATCAATTTCAATTATAAAGGCTCATATTTTGAAATATTTTGGAATTGTTTCCATTCCTCTTGAGCATTTCAAGGGATATTGGGAGCATGCCTTCCGTGTCGCATCTGCAATGGGGTATTTAAAAAAGCATGGATTCAAATTTGGACTTACCCTTGACAGCTAGTGAACAGCAATATAGATGTAGGAATTGTGTCAATGAAATCTAGATGTACAGTGGATATAAAAAGTCTACACACCCGTGTTAAAATGTCAGGTTTCTGTGCTGTAAAAAAATGAGACAAAGATAAATCATTTCAGAACTTTTTCAACCTTTAATGTGACCTATAAACTGTACATCACCATGGTATATCTAATGCCTTGGAAAAAAATTTGTACCCTTCTCCTGACTGATACCTTTTAACAACGAGATCCCTCTGATGCTTTGGCAGCTCTCTGTGGACCATGGCTTTTGCTGTGGGATGCGACTAAGAAAATCTCAGGAAAGACCAACTAGAGCAGCTGAACTTTATTTGGGGTTAATCAGAGGCACTTTAAATGATGACAGGTGTATGCTGACCCCCTATTTAACACGATTTGGACTGTGATTGCTAAATTCTGAACACAGCTACATCCCCAGTTATAAGAGGGTGTGCAGACTTATGCAACCATATTATTTATATTTTTTATTTTTTCTTCCCGCCACCTAAAAGATTTCAGTTTGTTTTTCAATTGAGTTTTACAGTTTATAGGTCACAATAAAGGTGGAAAAAGTTCTGAAATGATTTATCTTTGTCTCTTTTTTTTACAGCACAGAAACCTGACATTTTAACAGGGGTGTGTAGACTTTTTATATCCACTGTATATGCATGCTCTGTGCACTTACTGTTATTTTCAATGCAGTTTAAATAGGTTTTACTTAATACTTTTTCATGATAAACACAACTTTGGTAATGTTTAAAGTATGCTAATTTGAATGCATGAAAATATATTTTCCAGGTTCGTTAGAAAAAGAAAAAAAAAGAACAGCTCATTGCCTTCTTAGACTTCTGTTGAAAGTTCCTTTAACAGAAGACTATAGATTCTGGACTTTGGGGAAGTACTAATAAACTATAGAAATACCAAGTAGTCATGCTGAGCTGTGCTGGGAAGAAGAAGGAGGAAGAAGAAAAAGGATGTTAAAAAAACTAAAAAAGACTAAAAATATTGCAACTACACTAGTGCCAATAGCAATTGTGCCGGCCTTTTATAGCACTAGACAGTGAGACTGATGTAGCTTAGTCATTGGATATTAGTATGGAGTTATTTCAGATGAGTGGGCTTTTCGATAACAAATACTCCCCTTTAAGGGCTACACTCACTGTTGTTGAGAACCCACAGTACCAAAGCAGCCATGCAGTGTGCATCTTCATAAGACCCTTACATTATGATGTCTTAAACAAAACATTGACGCCCTTAATTGTTTTATTCCTCATTCATTTTTTAATTAAGTTATATTTCCAAAATAATGTTTACATAACAAAAGCAATTAATACATAATCGTCATATTGCAGGTCAGAGGAGATCTTAAAAGGTTGAATTTGATGGACTGAAAGTCTTTTTTCAACCTAATTACTATGTAACTATTTTACATCAAGTCAATCAAGTTTGTTTGCGTATTCCCCCCTTTCCCTCCCCAGTCTCCTTCTGCACCCCCCCTTCCTTGCTTCAATACCATTCATGATTACTAACTTGCTTTGTTCTAACTATTCCATCTTCTAATAAACTTTAAAACATTAACCATCGTATATCAAGCTCACTTTCTAAACAACATTTACCCTAAACCGAGAATAAATATCTTTTACAGCTGCTTATTTGAAATCCATCACAATTTCCTTACAAACATTACACAATCAAAAATGAATCCTTATTCAAGTATATGGCTTATTTGTGGTTACCCTGCATATAGGCCAATAATATATCGAATGAAGGAATGAGGTTATGAAATTATGGTGTGAAAAGCTTCTATAAATTCTGCATTGTAAGCTCATGGTAATGGTGTGCCAAAATGCTATGTGACCCCTTAGCCTGCTTAAGGGAAAATAATATCAAATATAGGGATGATGTGGTAATTAAGTTATCACATATAATAGTTGTGGTAATTGCGAGTGGTCGTCACACAAAGTTTCGGTCTTGCGCATGCTTTGGCGCTCATTGCGACCTGAAAGTTACGTGTTTGATGGGGGCAGCAATGAGCGCCAAAGACGCTCATTGCTGGGCTTGCGATCAGCGCCAAACGAAAGTAAAGTCTTATTCAATTTTGACAGATCCTATTTTTTTGGTATCTTTAAAAATAGGTGTTTGATCGCCATGGGCTCTGTCAATAAATTACTTTTTTTTCTCTTCCATTTATTTTATCTACCATCTGAAATTCAAAAGCTAGTAGCCCCGTAATATAAATTTCCACAGGCCTAATTAAAAAATGGCATATAAATCAATTATTATTATTAACTGGCAAAGTCAAGTGTGACAGGAAAAATTATTCTCTGAAGATAAAAAATAATCAACTTAATGTCTAGCCTGTTTAAGAGGCCTTTACAAGAAGGTTAAAAGTTCAATTGGTTAAAGGTGCACGTACAGTAATGAGGTAAAATAATGATCCTACAGATCCTTGCTGGGCCTGGTCACGCTGCCTAATGAAGTGTAGTGAAGATAACATGTGAGCTGGCCGGTTTACTAGTCGTCATGATAGTTATATAACACTATGCGTGGCTAGTAAACCTGCCAGCCCACATGTTATCATCACTACACTTCATTTTTATGACACATTATCTGGTAAAAAGATTGCATATCAAAGTGGCTGCCATCAGTGTATTGTTATTAGAAACTGTCAAAGAAGAGCAGATTTTTTAAAGTAATTTATTCATTCAACAGTGATTTATAGGACCACTGTACAATGAAAATAAATATTAATGTGTGAAACCTTTGCAGGAAAAAGTGATTTTTAATTTGAAGAAAAAAAATGTTATGCCTCTGCTGAACCCTGGATGAATCCATGATATGTAGGTGGAAGTGTGCATCTGCAAGAGGGGTGTTTACATTTCTGGAGAGCTGTGATTGCATCCATTAATGCAGCTTCCTGTATTTGGGCCGGGAAAGGGGTATGGTGTCAATTTAATTCTTATATAATTATCTTAATAAAGGCTTCCTGTTCCCTCATATCCCACCCCTCCCTCACACCTTCATGCCCCAGCTATGAGGAAGGGATTTTAGAAACAAAAAAAGCACTGCACTAAAAATTCAGATTTCCCCCAAAAATGTTTCTGTCAATGACTTACACAGATGCTAATATTGTTGGTTTGTTATATGTGATAAGCAAGTACCGGGAAACCCCGTTTTGCGCGGCCCCACGTAGCGCTGATTTGCAATATTGCTGTTCTATGTGTCAATTTCCTGCTTAGTGCTAACAAATCGCAATATCACAGTTTAGTCGCCAAATCGCATTTGAAATGTAAAAAAACCCTGCGTATCGCTGTTTTTTCACCATAGCGCTATGGCATTAAAATGCCCTGTTTAAGTTGGAGAGTGAAAATGTTTTGGGGATTATCACTAGGCAAATATTGACTATAAACAATGAAACTGAAATGTCTGGGAATTTATAGAAACTAAACTATGTTGGAGAAGTCTGAGAAAAATGTTACATACAGCATAAATATCAAAGGATTTTTAACCTTTACTGAGAAATCTCCACAAACAAGCAATGGTAGCTGCCACAATGCAGTACATCATAAAAAATAAAAACCTATATTTATTAGACACACTGATTATACGCATATATTTATCAAAATTTCCTAAGAGCCAAACACACACATTATATATATATATATATATATATATATATATATATATATATATATATATATATATATATATATATATAAACACATACATACATACACACACATACATTTGAAAATTATTAAGTTTAGTTTATCAAAATAGAATACGGTAATGCAAATGTGGAACCACGTCCAGGGGTGGAACTACCACTGGTGCAATGCATCGGGGCCCTTCTCTAGGTCGGCCCCAGTGCGGTCAAACTTCTGTTTTTTATTATTATTTCTTCTTTTAATACCCCCACCCCTGTCCCTCTTGGAACCCACCCCACCACCAACCTTGTCCCTCCTGGCCCCCTTCGGCTTCACCAGCGTCCATGCTTCTCTGGTGCATCTTATGGCCGGGCAGGGAATCCCGGATGACCTTGCATGCACATGACATCATTTGGGATTCCAGACCCGGCCAATAAGATTTGGGAGGAGGATGGTCAAGGGTTGTGGTGTAGTGGGTTCCTAGTAGTGATTGGCGGTATTATTTTTTTTTATAATAAAATACAAAAAAAAAAAATATATATATATATATACTGATATAGTATACTAGTTTATGCACGACATGCAATATTATAGAATCCTGGTAAACACCAAATATGGAAATAAATCATATCAAATATATACACAACCTCATTAAAAACATATAAATGGATCAATTTATATAACGGAATAAAAAAAAGATTAGTAGGGAAAACAAATTCCTAAGAAGACACATCATAAGGAACTGTAAAGCAGATAGTTATATATATTACTTTGTTTATTTCATGATTAAAATGGAAGGCACGCAATGTATTAACTAACTTAACAGCTTAGGAAATCAGTTCATATCTGTTAAGTATGTAATTAATGTATAAAAGTAGCAGCTATGAAAACTATGAGCATAAAAACATTTTAGAGAAATTCTTAATGTCAACAGACTTTACTTGTGCCAAGAGCTTCTTTTTTAGATCTCCATCACACTTCCTGCTGACTTGGAGCCAGTGGTGCTGTGCACTACTATTTATATTATCGACTGAGGGATTGAAGGAGGCCAAAGGATTTGCAAACTCACTATAAAAACTAAGCTTTCAGCATTTGAGACTTTCCCTCATTCACAGAAGCATACAGTCACAAGTAGACTTGCAAACCCTACTTGTCTTACTCTGTACCCATCCTTCATGCCTTGATCAGGATGTATTATTGTCATGGGAGTTTACACGCACTATACAATTCGGCTAAATTAAGAGTTTCTCTTCAAAAAATATTTTATGCTCATGATTTACATACATATTGTTAGTTTGTTAAATGCTTCACAAACATGTGAAGTTTTACTAAACTGCCGTGAACGTTTACATTGTAAAATAACGCTTACTTGTGCATGTTTTCAACTCCTGCCACGATCATGATGTAATAGGAGATTCCACTTTGTACAATAAAATGTAAGGCATACCTAGGAAGAAAAGCATGGAATTAGCCACAACAATTAACTAATTAGCTAATAACACAGTCTTGTTTGTACACAAATAAAAATGTTTATAATATTTAAATATTTAAAAGACAATGCAAAATGTGGAACTTTAAAAGTACTCTATTGTAATATAAAATGACATTTAAGGGAAACTGAAATGGAGGCTCTTAAACTCAATGTAGAGTGGAGTAATGATAATAAAATATAAAATAAAGTTTAAAATATTATTACTCATGTTTTTTTTGTTTCTTTGTCTCAAATTGAAACCTTAAGAGACACTGAAAAAGATTACATTCTCCAAACCCTTTGGTTTAATAATTTTCTGATTACATGTGGGAATTGGAATTATTACTTTATTCCAGCACAAAGCTACTTTGTTACTATTTTCACTGTGATAGAGCAAATTAGCGCAGTCCCCCCCACAAGTAAACAATGCAGCAGATTGTAATAGATGGATGAAGACACTTAAAAGGGCTTACCGTAGAATATACCAAAAGAATAGCAAAAAAAGTGAGTAAATTATTTAAATTTTTTAAAGAATATTGCTTTAATTATTTTACTCTACTTTATGTTCATCTCAGAAATAGCTTCTATTGCAGTGTCCCCTTAATATGTGGCTGGCAAAATATCTTTGGGGAAAAAAATGGAAACTGAAGAGGCTACATTTCAAAATATGGTAAAAATATAATGTTAATAAAGGATTTTGAATGTAATTTTGTTAAAATAAATTAAAAGATTCAGTTATATTGAATTATCTCATGGATAATGTAAGCATCCATATTGTCTTCTTATACCTGCCCTGTCCCACCCTCAGCGCAGGGTCATTGGCTGCTTGCATTGTTTATTTTAGGGAGAAGGACACTACCCATAATGCATAGTCTCATACACAGAGACATTATCTGCTTTGTGCAAGATTATACAGGTCTGGCACAGATTATCCAGCATGGTTCGTTCCGGGACTTTGTCGGACAATTGTTATTGCCTGACCAGCGGTGGTTTCTCAGTTTTGCATGAATGCTGAAGTTCTATGTATTAAAGTTCTATGTATGCAAGTAAGGGAGTTATAGGTTAAATAAGCACAGAAGGTCAAATAGGCTCAGAATGTGCTCAAAAAAGGGCTAAAATGTTAGTACTTGCTCAAAACAGTCTCCAAACAGGCTGTGAAGAACCAAACAGCAAGCGGAGTGCATGGAGACCATATGAGCGTGTCTTCAAGCACAACTCCTTGGTCCAAATTATCCCATGCCGGATAATCAGTGCTGGACCTGTATTTTAGTATAAGGTATCTCAAGGAATAAGAGTAAACAGCCAGCGACCCTGCACTGGGTCATTACACGAAAATTCAACCTCATGATATTCAAATGCTTTAATGAACATGGTACGTACTTTGCAGTGTCCCTTAAAGGGTAGGCTGTTTAGTTTATAATGAGTTTTAACTACCCACATTACATTCTTTGTTGACTAAGACATCAGATTGAACTTGTATATTATACTCTTTATTTTGTTCCTGGGGTGGTCTTTAGTACAAATATGAAGAAGAGCTGTATGGCCATGGGAACAAAGCTTTTGGCCAGTGCTGTTGTAGGAACCAGCCCTCTCTCTTGATCAGACACACATAATGTTTGTGATCTATACCATAACAATATAGATTAAATGAAACAGTTAACCTGACTAAAAACTGTCCTTCATTTACAATACAATTAAAGTCACACATTCAGGTACAGTTGTAACTAAACTCATTATGAACTAAACAAAAGATAAATTTATCTATAGTCAGAAACCAAATCGACTAAATCATGGCCACCCTAATGAAACTTGTCTGACCCAGTTCTTACCCCCTCCCCACCCATGTTAGCAAAGTTAAAAGGGACCATTATATATTTTACAATAAATACCATTGTTCCTGCTAATTATGGGCCACCAATCTGGGTGGGCTCCATACAACTTTATTCATTATACCTCCCTGTCAATGGCCTGCAAGAGAGTAGGGGGTAAAGTATGGAAACGGAGAGGAACATGGGAAGAAAGCGTATAGACACAAACATAAAGGATAAGAGAATAAAGTGGGTCCACATGAGGTTGATAAGGCCAAACATTAGGGCTTTATTAGGATATGTACTAGAAAAACAGGCATTGGAACATATAAACCAGAAAATGGAAAAGAGGATTCAAACTCTTCATCTGAAACACTAAATACTTAGGGAGAGCCACCTATTACAGCAGAGAGGTTACAGTGTGGTGAAACATATTTTAATAAAATAAATAACTGTACTGTAATATTTTGTGCATAATTCACATTAAACTCCATTTCAGAGCACAAAGAGCAACACACGGAGCCGATTTAAAATATTTTGCAAGCGTAGCTGAAAAGGATTAGCATAATATCATGTCTGAGATGATGAAGTATTGTACCAATACTTAATATGGCATTGTAATGCAGGTGGGGGTCACGTGCTGACCACACGGATGCTAAAATACAGCAGGTTTGTTCGCACTAAGCCTTTTATATATATAGGATCTGTGGTTGCACTGAAGAGGAATTATTAGCCGAAAAAGAGCTGTACTAATGATGTACTAGACCATCCATTTGTACAGAAAGGATCTCCAAAAAGGTATTAATACATTAGAAATAATTAAAAAAGGTGTACAGCTAAAATGGTGGACGGTGTACAAGATAAAACTTTTAAGGACAGATTTTATGACCTGAAGTCAGGAGGGAGAGGGGAGAAGTTGGAAGGTAGAAGATTAAGGGTAATATGTGAAAGGGGAATACGTAAATAAAATAACCTCCCAGTGGGTATGGTGGAAACAACCCCAGTAGAGGGATTCCACCATTCCTGGGATTACCAGAAGGCCATTCTGACTGTTATTTGGGTGGGTTTAATGGGCAGGATATATAGGCTTTGTGGCTCTTATATGCCATCAGACCAATGCTTCTATGTTATTGCTGTACATTTTCCTATATTGATCTACATACTAAAAAACAATGATATTTATTATACTGGGCATAACTACTTACAACATTGCAAACCCTATCATAGGCCCTCATTCAATTGCGATTTGGCCAATTGAATAGCCCTCTAAATAAGCACATAACATATTTTTTTAAAGAAGTTTTAAGTTAGTAAACATCTATCTAAAAGCAAGGTTTTTACTAACTAAAAACTTCTTTAAAAAAATATGCTACATGCTTATTTAGAACCCTATTCAATTGGCCAAATCGCAATTGAATGAGGGCCTTAGATTGTAAGCTCTCAGGGCCTTCTTCTCCTTTGTCAATGTGAACGTACAAATGTGCCACCTAGTCTAATATTAATTTTTAGCATTAGTTGTGTTGATTACCTTATTTAATGTAATCTCGCAATATGAATAAACTTGGCTACAAACTACCAAATTAGATAAAAAACAATACTTACCATCCAAAGCAAAAAAGTGCAAGGTACAGGCCCAGAAGGGTTGCAACTATATGTCTGATTAAGGAGCTAGTTTTGCTTGAATGAAGGTAGGTGCGAAACCAAATAGCAGCAAGCAAGGCAAAAAGTTGGCACGCTACAAAGTTGACCTGCAAAGAGGAAGAAATATGTATTAATATTTGGTTACAGAAATTTGTAAAAGACCAATTGATTAACCAGTTTAACAGCATGTCACTATATACAGCTTCAGTGGCAGAGCTAATGAATGGAGGTCCTGTACAAAATAATGTGGGCTCCACTCACAGCTTCTCTCAAATATATTTTATGTGGTCAGATAACCCCTAGGTTGATCAGATCACCTTTCTATGAAAATAAAATTGTAGCAGAAGGTCCCCACCTTGTTCAGGGTCCTGCTGCACTGGCAGTAGGTCCGCCACTTATCCGTTTTAATAGAATATACATACAATGGGTTGCAAAAAGCATTCATACAGAACACAAAATTATAACAGTATAGTCTGAATAATGTATTAAAGGACGACTGCACTGCCCATACAAGATATGAATATAATGTACAATTAAGCATTTTAACTGATTTTTGAAGATGGGTTCGGTGGGGGGGGACTTTTTTTACATCAGTAAAAAATTACATTTATTTATAGTAAAACGCTCTGTAGGTTACACTTAACCATAGGGCTGCTTCTCATACCCATATATTTGAAATTACGGGGGTAAATGAAGTATCACATGGTGTGGATAATTGGTAGAATACAGCCTTGGCTCTGATAACAGAAAAAAAATTAATTTGAACTTTAACAAGTTGGTATATATATATATATATATATATATATATATATATATATAGAGAGAGAGAGAGAGAGAGAGAGAGAGAGAAAGAGAGAGAGAGAGAGAGAGAGAGAGAGAGAGAAAGAGAGAGAGACATGCACACATACATTAGCACTATAATCAGTATTAGAAGAACAACAATTTAGCTTTAAAACTATTTGCCCAGGTAAAAACTTATCAGGACAGCCTCCTGGGCAGATGCCTTCCTACCCTCTTGGTTATCGAATAGAGAGTAGTAAGTCCCTGAACACCAAAAGCCTTATTAAATTGCGATTCGGCCAATTGAAAAGGGCTCAATATAAGCACAGAGCATTTTTTTTCTTTTACAGAAGTTTTTAGTCAGTGAAGACCTTGCTTTTGGATAGAAGATCACTAACTAAAAACTTCTGTAAAAAAATATGTTATGTGCTTATATTGAGCCTTATTCAATTGTCCGAATCGCAATTTAATAAGGCTGTAAGTTCACATGCAAGTTTTAAAAACTAGATTCAATTTATTTTCATCAAATACCGATTTTATTCCAAGATTAATAAATAAATTAACCTCTATTGCACGAGCACTATGGCGGTCCTTTTAAGAATCAATTGTACTAATACACACAAATAAAGAGCACTCTGATGCTCGAGCTGCACGCTTTAACAGTAACAAAAGGTTTAAAATAGTAATTCATTCAAAGCCTATATTTAAACTAGGTACTTTAAGTCTGGGATGTATATAAATAGAATGCCACCGGTATAAGTTTTAGTTTACAATCGGGAATGTGAAACGTGAAATGAATATTTTTCATTCTATTTCACTGATCTTTATCATTTGTAGGGTTTCTATTTCAGAGCATGGAGCACTGATTTCCTCATAGAACAGGCACAATAATGCAAGTGTGGGGGTAGTTAAATGTTCTTTTTGACATAGAGACTGTCAAGGGTATAAAATAATTTAAAAAATTTTTTTTTATTGAGTTTATTGTCAGTAGAGATCAAAGGTCATTGAAGTTAAAACTCTGCCAACCGAAACTCAAGCTAATTTTCTATATTATCCTTAAAGATCATGACAATCTAGATATACTAGCAATACACAGTATTAACCATTTGTTTCATAAGTGAACCCTCTTTGAGTTATTGGCCTTTGTTTTTGCTACATTAATATGCAAATGATTAGCTCCTGGGTATTAATTAGCCACTTTGGTGTGCTAATTAGGGACATAGGGCCCTATGTAAATACCCAATATCGCAGTTTACACCGTGTTTAAAGGCCAAAGTAAATTGCGCTAGCTATGTTAATCACCTATCCCAGAAAACTTGCGAAAGAACTGCTAAGAGTGACTGTGGTACGACAAAGCCGAAAAGTAGGCACAAATCTCTACTGATTTTTACACTGCTAAAAGATTACGAGTTAATCCATAACTATATTCTAATCTGATTTTATGGATCACTCGCAAATTAGGGCAGTGCCGTAATCATATTGATCCACATATATTCATCTTATCCTACATTTGCATTGCGTATGTTTAATCTCTTGATAAACGGGTAACAATCATATCATAATTACACCAAAAAGTCATTACCAGTTAAGTCAAGAATATGAACAAGCCATTTTGAGGGTTCCCGACCATCCTGAAGGAAACAAACCATAGCCAGCATGGCCCGTAATCTACTCTTTTGTAAATTCCAGTTACTATATTCCCATCTTTTATAGAGTAACATGCAATGGCAGTTAACGCAAGTCAGAAATCCATGTATATATATTTTCTGGCATTTTCTTTTTCCAAATAACGCCTTGTTTGACACAAGAACAAAATTTACTAATGTCAATAATTCACAGATAATTTTAGATAAACTGTTCAACTTGCCCGAGATTCCAGAAAATAGACAGAAAACACAGGTTTGTAGAAATGTAGTTTTTTTAATTGCCTAATACTTGACTATATTCAATTAAAACCTAATTTCGAAATGACTCAAAATGTTTTTAAGCTGAATAAGTTGAGCAGTTTACTGCCCCGAAGGAATACCTCTGTGCAAAACATATGTCATCAGGGAAGGTACACCAGTACTAGAGCTCCCTAGGGGCCATGGCATCCTGCTTCATGTTCAAATAAACTGTACATATATAAGAACTAGCAATGCTTTCCTAACAGCATGGATACAAAATACACAGTTACGGAAAATACTCTCACTTTGAAAATACATGCATTATCCAAGCACGTTAGCAATATAGTAAATATACACGTCGAAACTCATTAGTAAACAGTGTAGACATTTGTGCACAATCTGCAGAGCAAGGCAACACATTGTTTGGAAAAAATAAGCAATAATTAAAAATTAATTATTAATGTGCACCACAACATTATGTGGTAAAGCTGTAGATGTAGGACATTTTCATGTCAGGTTTCTAACTTCAGCAAGGTTAGATAAATAAGGGACTACTCGCCAATCACTGTTTTCTGTGAGTAAGGAATGTGAGGATTGTCAGACTTTAACTATCAGACAGATCAAGCTAGCAGCAGTAAGAAGTATTGGGAAAGCTTTAAAATCTTACTCAAAAAGGACCAGATTTTGTCCTCCACGCAGGCCAGGATTTGAGGGTTTCCCTGCTGCTTACAGGTGAGTCAATCACTTCTTCAGTCATCCTCATGGACTCACCTGTGCACACCAAGGATAAAGGCCTGTGTGGGGCTCTACAGGAGCGGACTTGCCTACCCCTGAGCTAGAGGATTCAAGAGTGCTGAATACTTGATATAATCGTATTCCCCTGAAAGCTCATCTATTTCACGCCTGGTACCTATAACTAATGACCCTCTCTTTTTAACTCCATTTTATTTTATTAATAATATATTGTATATATATATATATTATATATATATATATATATATATATATATATAAAAATAGTAAATAAATAGTACATCTGTGTTCACATTTGAATGTCTTAAACAAGTAAAAAAAAAAAAACTGCTTCCAGCTCAGAATTCTGAGAAAAACAGTTATTACATTGCATTCTGGGAAGCTGAGCTGGGACATGCAAATGTGCCCAAAAAAATAAATAAATAAATAAATAAATAAATATATATATATATATAAATAAACCACATGTTACCTTAGTGATATTTTATATTGTGTAACTGAAGGCTCCCATAGATTGTCAAGATGCCTTAAATTACTTTGTGGTATCATCATTATATTAAAGATACTTGGGGCCTCATTCTATTATCGGCCGCAGCCGTTGCGGGGCCGCAAGGACCGGCCGCAAGCTATTCGGCTATTCTATTCCCTTACGGCCGGAGGCTCCGGCAGGCTTGCGGCCGGTGCCTTGCTATCTCTTGCGGCCGATCGCGCCGGAGGAAAGCCTTTGATCTAAAACGGCCGCAAGAGATTTGCAATTCAATTGCTCCGGGAAACCTCTCTGCAAGGCTAAAAACGAGCCGCAGTTACTTGCAGGAAAAAGGTCTCGCTAGCACCAATTAAGCACATAAAATAGCTCAAATAAAGCCATCCTGCACTTTGAGAAGACTATAAAGGGATTTTAGGTGTTAGAAAAAATAGCACATAATTATCCTGTACTCAAATCCGTAAAATATTATTTTTTTAATATATGTCAAATATCCATGTAAAAAGTCCATAGGGCTTGGAGCACCTCAGACCTGGCCACGCTGCGGCCGGAAAATAAACAGTTAATGTAAACTCGGATTTGGGCTGATGTGCAAGCTTGAGAGGGGGTTACTATTAATCCTCATGTCCCCCAATATGACCCCTAGCATTTACAGAGCTGTACAGTGCAGGCTTGAATTTATTTTTGACTTTAAAGATTTCTGAGCTTACGGCCGGTTCCAAGATATGCGGCCGGCCTTAAGAGGAGATCCTTGCGGGGCCGTATAATAGAATCGCGAGTTAACAGAACCCCCACAAGGAATCGCAGCCTTACGGCCAATTTACGGCCGATAATAGAATGAGGCCCTGTGTAATTAGTCAAAAAAGAGCAACATGAACAGGTTCAAATTACAAATATAAAAAGGTAAGAAAGTGGAACTACAGTAAACGTAAAGGTATTAAATGGTACTTAAATGGTACAAAATCTCGGCACAGTGCAATTGTGAATCTGCAAGGCTGTCCATCTGGATATCATCAGTTCTGTTTAAATAAAAGCTGTTATCATAGGACTCAAGCCATAGATGACACAGCAAAATTAAAGCATCTCTGTAACATTAAATTAACTGTTTGTAATTTTATTCATTGCTAAAATTGCTGTAGTGTAGGTTATTATTACAAATTATGTGTATATAATAAATAAATATTTTGTGGTTTCTGGCTCACAAGATATTTTGAAACCATCCATTAAAACCATATCAATTATAAATTAAAACTGTGAAAACAAATTACATGAATTTTGCATTATCTGGTATATATTGTCCAGACATGCAGGAGGTAACTGTAAGAGGATTCATTCTTTATAGTTGAATAAAGAAGTCTGAGTGTTTTTTTTTATATATTATGTTTTGTTTGTATCTGTATCTATTTCAATATCTCCCTGTTTCAAGCCAATGGTTTATTTTTGTTATTAAACTGCATTCATTAAAATCAATAAAAGAAATGTTTTGTAGAAAATGATCAGTTGAAGGATAAAATAAAGCGCCCCCCCCAAAAAAAGGACATATAATACAAAGGGAAAAATATGCTTGTACTAATAGCATGCTACTTATCACGCTTGCCACTCGACCAGGGCTGTATCTATGTTTTTGGAGCCCCGAGGCAGTGAGGAGCCCCAGCAGTATGCAAGGTATGCACGGACCCATTTTTGCCTTTTCTGTACGTGTAAGTTCCCTTTCCTGTTGTAACGGTCTTGTCCTAAGTGGTTACCCCTAGTAGCAAGTCTGTGAACTGTAACATTAAAAAAAAAATTAAGCCAGGAAACATTTTTTTTTAAAGAAGTGGCGCCCCTCACAGTGAAGCGACCCTGGGTGGCTGCCTAGTTGGCCTAATGGGTAATCCGGCCATGCACTCGACCCTGTATATACACAAGCTGAGATCCCACTCCACACTGATGATAGCCAGTAAGCTTGAAACAGCTTTAAGTGGATAGGATTCTCAGCTTGTGTGTAATCCAACCTTGGCTTCACATTAAAAGCTGTGTAATGCAGCGGGCATCAGCCTAAAGGAAGCATGTTTAGAATGGTTTATGGATTTAAGAGCGAGGCATTTGTGGGCACATTTGCATGTCCCAGCCCAGTTTCCAAGAATGCAGTGTAATAACAGTTTTTCTCTGAACTCTGAGCTGGAAGCAGGTTTTTAACTTGTTTTAGACATTCAAATGTGAACACAGATGTACTATAATTATTTATATATATATATATATATATATATATATATATATGCCGTTTGCCACACAATGTGAGGCTTTTGCTCCTCTGAGCACCTTCGACGCTCAGCGCGAGGCCTGCGTATTGCGAGCCTCTCCCCCGTGTACTTAAACTTTCCTGCTTTGCACTAATAACCTTTGGCACTCATCGCTATGACTACGCTGAGCGCCTTTGGTGCTCATCGCGGGGCTCTCAATGAGTGCCTTTGGAGCACATTGCAAGCCTCTCCCATTCGGGGTGCTCATCGTGAGCCCCGTGATGAGCGCCTTTGGTGCTTATCTCGTGGCTCACAATAAACGCCTTTGGCACTCATTGCGAGCCTTTCCTCCCGCCTACTGTACGAGGCCGCTCATTGCAGGTTTCGTTACCCTGCCTGTTTAGTGCTTGGGAATGGCATGTGTTTCTTTCCACCATCTCCCCCTGTCCCTTCCCTGTGTGTTTGTCCTCTATGTGTCTGCTGAATGTTAGTGTGTTACGCGCTGAATGCTGTTTGTTTTTATTTTCAAACTCCAGCGTGCCTGGCATTGTTCGTGTAAGTGTTACTGTCTTTGCTGTCATGTATTTTCTAAGTACCGCATGCCTGGCTTTGCTCAGCCTCGTTTTCATCCTGTTTCTGAATCTTCTACGTTTTTCGTCCTTCCATTTTTTTCCTTGCTTAGCCAATTTTGGATTGTCGAAAACCCCCAAACATGGATTAAAATCGCTTGCTACCTCACTCCCAGGCTTCCTGGCTCTCCCCCTGTGTGGTCTGCGAGTGTGTTATTATTATTATTATATATATATATATTTTTTTTTTATATATATACATTAGCGAATTGCCCGTCAAAAAATGACGGCAATCAAATCGTAAGGTAGCTAATGCTGTTTGGTGTGTAATAGTAAAATATCTAATATATGAATAAATGAATATACTTTACCTATTTTGAAGCATTGTGTTGAAGAGCTGACAATCTGTTTTCATGTTGCTGCAGCATTAGTGGTGTGGAGCTGCTGTGTAAGCGTGATGAATGTGTGCAGTGTAAGAGTGTGCGTGCGCGAGACGAAACCGTTAGCGTAGTGGTGTACTTCCGCATTGGCGTAAAATGGCGGGTTATCTGTGGTATGCGTCTTTGCGGATTATCCGTCGGTGCTTCGTGGTGTTTTTCGAGTTTGGTGTGTTGTTTTGCAAGTGTGTTGTGGTGTTTTACGTGTTGAGAGTGCTGTAGCCTCGTTTTAGTTTTTTTCGTCGGCCATTTTTTCTCTCGCTTAGCGATTTCATTAGTGTCTAAAGTGTTTTATTTTTATTGAAATCAATGTGTAGCTTGGTTTTTTGAGGTGCTGGATGGTTCCTCTTGCTGTAGGTAAGTTTTTTATGTGTGTGTTGTGTGTATTTATTGTGTTTTAAATGTTTGTATGTCGGCGTGTTGCGTCCGATGTTTGCGAGGTCGTAATGTGTGCTAACGTGTCTCGTATGGTGTTTGCGTGTGTAGCCTCGTTTTAGTTTTGTTCGGCGGCCATTTTTTCTCTCGCTCATCAAAGTTTTTATTGTGCAAACTCTTTTTTTTTTAGTGAAATAAAGGTGTAAGTTGCATTTTTGAGGTCCTGGGTGCTTCCTGTTGCTGTAGGTAAGGTTTTTATGTATGTGCTGTGTGTATGTATTGTGTTTTTAATTTTGTAATGTTCGCGAGTTGCGTCCGAGTGTTGCGAGGCCGTAATGTGTGTTAACGTGTGTTGTATGTTGTTTGCGAGTGTCGTAATGTGTGTGTCGTGCTATTTGGGTTGCGACGTGAAGTTTGCGAGGGTCGCAGTTGCGGGCATGGAGCGCCTTCGGCGCTCCATGCCAGCAACTGAGACCCTCGCCCAGTGCCCTCGCTTATATATATATATATATATATATATATATATATACACACACACACACACATTAAAATAGATCAGGTGGTTTATTAAAGTGGTTTTATATATTACAATTAGTGCAGCACAGTTGATTTGTTAGGCCTACAGCTGCTGGCGGAGGAGGCGCTAAGGATTTTGTGCCTAGGGGCGCCATATATCTAAATCCAGCCATGATTATGAGGTAATGTAAAGGCAAGTTAATGCAAGAAAAAATGGTGCAATAGTTTTCTACTTACAATCTAGATTTTTTTTAACAATATATTGTTTTGCATTTCTGAAACACCCCAATATGGCAGATTAATTGTACTTACATACATACATACATACATATATATATATATATATATATATATATATATATATATATATATATATATATATATATATATATATATATATATTAATTCTAGTTCTCAACTCCCAGTGGAATGTTTGACTGGCTGTGGCACAGAACGGGTGAGGAGATAATCCACATGACTCAGCTGCTTGGAGCCATGTGTTAGGAAGAAGAGTCATCTGATAAGATGCACATGATGGTAACATACACAAATTAGCACAGTAAAATTTCCCGGCACTCAGTGCCAGAAGTGGAAATGATATCCTTATAATCACATCATCCACTTCCTGTCTGTTATCTCCTTGTCCATAAGATCATTAGCAAATTAAAAGAGATCAGAATTATTTTTAAAAAGGGCAGATCTGTATACAAGAATTCTTAACATTATCTTTTTCTGCCAACAAAAATGCATAAAAGATTTAGAAATGTTAGTATAAAGCTTATATAAAGTCCAACTGTCTGAGACAAATAACTCTTCCTATTGGACTGTAGGTAGGAGGGGGCACGATACTGTTGTGTTACTGACTAATTTAGCAAGAATAAGTCCCATCAATTGATATATAATATCTATCTATAAAGATTTAGTTATGCAAGGAAGACACAATCCTTGGGGAAGGAGAAGGGGTGAAAATGTTTCTTAAACAGCTACTTTTTATCAAAATGTTGCAGTAGAAAATGTTGATTATTTTTCAAAGCCAAGTAAAAAATTACATGCGATCAATCCCTTTATACATATTTGCAATAATTAAATGGTTTATGTGATCCTTCAAGAACAGACAAGGCTGTGGTCATGTATTCATCCGAATAAAAGAAAGCAAATACATTATTAAGCGAATTGAGCAGTTCCTCCCTCAAAATGGGTGCAGTGATGTCTCAAGACCAAACAATGGGACTCAACAAGGCTGATTTATGAACTCACATACAAATGCTTTTACATGTTATGTACACAACAAAAAAAAGAAAAGGTTTCTACTAACAGCTTTATTTTAACGCAGAGAACATGTTTTTTTTCCTACATAAAAATAAGGCCTTCATCAAAGCCTTGAGCGAAACGGGCATTGTTCTCTCGTGCACGCAGTGATGTCAAGTGTTGATTTTTTTATATCAGAGAGGGACATAATACACTTACACGGAGAACGCCTCGTCTTACCGCGGATACCAGAGTCATTCTGTTTTGATTAATTGGTTTGTAGGAAAGCACTGGTTTCAAATTGAACGCTTCTCTTTCTACATATTTTTCACGATATTTATATAAACAATTACCAGTTTGATTATTTAAGTTCCACTTGCAATATAATTTAACTGGAACTCCAGGAAGGATGTTTTCCTACAAGATCTATATTCAAAGTTGGTGGTTAAAACAATATATATATATATATTCTATAACACACAAGTATGTATAGTTTATCTTTCCAGATCGCTACCTTCTTGTGGTGAAGGAGCTTGTGTACCTCAATGAAGCTGTGAGCTAAACTACATAGGGTCAAGTTGGGCAGGTCTGACAAATCAAAGTCAGAATGGAACTCTGCAACCTACTTCAGTATCTTTGCCAAAAAACACATTATGGATAAGCACAACCAGAGACATAGCAATAGATTTTCCTGGCATGCTGAGGTCCATTGTGTCATAGAGAGTCGGACACAACTCAACAATTAAATAACTAACGTATAGGATCTCCCCCACTTTTAATAATCAATCTTAGGAATATTCAGATCTAAATGTTCTCTAAACAAAAACAAGATACATGCCCAACATTTGGTGTGACTGACGTTTTGAAGCCTCAATGTGGTACATAGATTTCCAAACTCCATTGGCATTAGTAAAATTCATATTATGGTCAAGGAGGAGTATCCAGGGATCACAGTTAGTTGTCCAGCATAACTAAACTTAGAAACAGACACTACATCCAGGGGAGATCATGAAGGAATGATGACCTTAGCATTTGAACGATGGAAATACCAATCAATTTAATCCTTCTGCATAACTGTGAGCGAATGGAAAAGGAAACATTTGTTACTTGTGGTTCAACGCCATGGTATAACAGATTGTCCAAGGATTACTGGCCGTATAACTCAGCAGAGGTTTAAATGTGTTGTCTGCAATTTATTATATTTATACTCAAATCCAGCCAAATGCCAACATTTTTAATTAGTCAATATTTTTTGTCATCATTAACAGCTGCCAAATTGGGAACTGGTACTAATTTAACTGATAAGAAGAGTATTAGGTTTTAAAAATATACAGTAGGATGCTGACTGCACAACTGAGTTATAATGTGAGTTATACCATGAATTAATATGTTAAAATGCTTCTTATAAAAAAAATAAAACAGGGTCAATTAGGGATTTGACTGGAAATGGAGCTGGATGATTTAATTATCCAATTATTAATAACAATCTTAATTATTTATAGAAAAATCAATATTAAACTTAATTTCAAACATTGGCTACTCAGCCTCCTGCCCATTATTTAATAAAGGATATATATAAGCTAGTGTCATAGTACAGGATAACAATGGGCACATTTCACCTCTCTCTCGGCATCAAAGAAACTTACACATGCATAAATACAGAGGTTTCTTGCACAAATTTTGTATTATTAAAAAATTAAGGTTGAACATAACTCAATGTAATATATGTGAAACCTTAGGGGAAACTAGCCAAAAACTGCACTTAAGCATGAATTTACACAGACATTCAATAAAAAAGCACAATGAAGACAATTGTAACAGTTGGACACCATTTTAGCCAGAATGACCATTCCATCCAAAGCCAATTTTAAAAACACACGAGAGAGAAAAGCATTTGAAATAAAGATGATCGCATTCTTCAACACTAAAAATACAGGACATAATATGGACTTGGGTTTTCTAACACTTTATCACAATTTCTTGTGATTTTTTTTTAAATTTTACTATAACAGCTTTGGCACTCTTAGTGAGGTGTTAGTCGAACAGGAAGGATATCACTGTGGACTAATATGTGTATATAGTATGTGTATATATGTTTCCTTCACTATGTTGTGTTTATTCCCCCTATAGGTATCTATCTACCTGATGATGTCAGATAATGTCGCCACTCTCTCTGCATCACTGTTTACTTTCAAACTGAGGCTTCCATCTCATGTCAGTATTGCTTCAGACTTGATAAAGAGTGGTCAAACCTCTCAAAAGCTCGTCAATATAAATATGATGTTTCTCCAATACAAAAGGTATCACAGTATACTGCAATACTCATTATTAATATAGCTTTGATTTAGCTTATGGTGAGCAGAAGCCCTCCATCACAAATATAGTTGTGGATCTGCTGGGCTGTTCGAAACACTTACAATGTTGGTAATGCACTTGCAAGCCTCACGAAGCAAGGCAAGCCGATGGCGCGGGACTTATGCTGAGAAGCGAGGCGAGCAGTTAAAGCATGCAGGACTTGGGCTGCAATGAGCGCCCTGAACTGGAAAGACCTCAAATTCACTTACACACAGCACAGGGGGAGAGCCAGGAAGCCTGCAAGCCAGGTTGCAAATTAATTTGAGGCATATTACTCGTTTTTTAACAATCAAAATCGCCTAAGAGAGGAACAAAATGGCTGCCCAAAAAAACGCAACACAATGAAAATGAGGCCGAAGGACGTAACACTAGCCCGAAGGACGTAAAACTACCCCGAAGGACGCAAAACTAGCCCGAAGGACGTAAAAATGAGCCCTAACCAGAAACACTTAACCAAAGCCAGTAACACTTCATCCAAGCCACAAACATTTTACACAAGGTAGTAACAGGTAACCCAACCCAGTAACACTTAACCCAAGGCACTAACACAACCAATGACAGTAACACTTAAGCGCGAGGCCTATAAACTACACAGGGGGAAAGGCTTTCAATGAGCTCCTCGCATTGTGTGGCAAATAGCATTGCCAGGCTTACAATTTTATTCCAGTTTATATATATATATATATATATATATATATATATATATATATATATATATATATATATACACATACACACATACATATGCATATACATATATGCAAAGTTAGTCAGCATCATGTTCTCTATTCAGATCATTTGCCACTATAACAGTTCTAGCTGCAGTTAATATTTGCATCATTACTTTGTGTCCATCTCTCCCTATACCTTCCAAAGGCCCATTAAGGAGCATTATTACTGGGTCTAACTTCAATTCATAAGTCAAAATATTTTTTTTTATAATTTCTTGTACTGTTCTCCAGAATATTTGAATTTTAGGTCATTCCGACCATATATTAATGGACATGCCCAATTCTTTACATCCTCTTACACATGCTGGTGGTATGTGTGGCTTGTACTTATTTATAATTTTTGGGGATTCTGTTCCAAAGTATAATATATTATGGTTTGTTTCTTGATGCTCTGGAGTTCTTATTTCTTATTTTTTGCCATGTTTCACTATTTCCTTATTTATAATAGAGTTCCATTTGTGTGTGTGTGTGTATGTTAATGAACTCATTGCAGCCAAAGTGTTAAGCATGTTATACAGTTGTTTGATTTCTGTAGGGAAATGGAATTTGTATTAATAACATCTAATTTATAAAGTACTTATTATTAACTATAGTTTTAAATGGTACCTATTTGGAACCTCGGTTGTGTCACTTTAACACTACACAGATGTCGTGTGAAGAGTACATATTATACCAGTCAGTGCTCGGTCAGTGCACGGCACGGAGCCAACTGGCTCAGACATATAGTTACAAACCAGTGCAAGATATCAGAGCATCTATTGCATGTCACACATAATGATGGGTGTCAGAGCTGGCCCCGAATGCTGCATTTATCCTGTGCACAGTACAGAGATACGACTAAAGCCATCAGACATAATTTGACTGACTGGGCTCACACGGTCCCATCTGAAATGTCACAAATGGAAACTCCGATCATGCATCATTTGAGAGAAGATACAAAATCCTCCAGGAAAGGTGGGAGGGAGATACAAAAGCACAAGACGCTACGAGGAAACACAGACGTAAAGCAGTCTTTAACAGATTACAGTTTTGGGGATTTTACTTTTATTTACTGTTATATCTAACCAGAATATTGCCCGTCAAAAAATGACGGCAATCAAAAAGTGTAAGTGAGCTAAGGGTGTTTGGTGTATATAATGTGGCTGATGTAGCGTTGTTCGTTTTCTATGTCGTGCGAGTTTTTCGTAATATTCGTTTTCTATGTCGTGCGAGTTTTTCAGAATATGCGTAGCTGTTTGGTGGGCTTTTTCGGAATATCCGTAGGTGTTTGGTGGTGTTTTGCGTGTTTAGGGACGTTTAGCCTCCTTTTCGTTTTGTTCGGCGGCCATTTTTTCTCTCGCTTAGGTGATTTTCGGGTCTCTAAACTCCGAAATTTGTGGTTAAATGAAGGTGTAACTTCACTTGCAGAGGTCCCTGTGCCTTCCCTTGCTGTGAGTAACCTTTTTATGTGTTTGTTGTTTGTATTTATTGTGTTTGTAATGTTTTTGGTGTTGCGCGGCTTGCGTCCTTGTTTTCTAATCTCGTAGGTGTTTTTCGGCAAATCCGTAGGTGTTTGGTGGCGTTTCGAGTCTTTAGACTGCTGTAGCCTCGTTTTCTTCAGCGGCCATTTTTCTCTCGCTTAGATAATTTTTTAGTTTCTAAACTGCTTTAATTTCAGTTAAATTGAGGTGTAACTTTCGTTTTCGAGGTCCTGGATGCTCCCTCTTGCTGTAGGTAAGCTTTTTATGTATTTGTTGTGTGTATTTGTTGGATTTTTGATGTTTTGATGTGCGCGTGTTGCAGTCGTTTTTTGTGAGGTCATAATGGGTGGTAACGTGTCTCGTATTTTGTTTGCGTTACGTCGTAAATTTTGCGAGAGTCGCAGTTGCTAGCAAGGAGCGCCTTTGGCTTTGCGAGAGCCGCGGCTCGCTACGCGAGCCCGCAAGCGTTAGCAACAACTCGTATGCTCACAACTATATATGTGATTTGTATGTGTATATTTGCATTACTATAAATGGGTAAACCTTAATTTATTTGCAGCAATGGATTTATAAATCTTCACCCCAAGGTTTACAGGACACTATTTTCATAACAGCCGACAACTGAAGACTGAACACAACCGAAAAGTAAACACATATAATATCTTTATTTTTGTTATTTATCTATTTTGCCAAATTGAGCTAATGGTAGTGATCACCTACTGTGAATATTAGCATTTTGCATTTTAGTTAGGTTAAAAGGACCACTATAAAAGTTTTTTTTTTGGCAAACAAAACTGAAAAACATACTTATTTTTATTTCAAGTGATTCCATTGGCCACTTTGATGAAGCATTAGATGTCCTCCTTTGCTGCCGAGTCACTTAAAGAGGCTTCTATGTACGTTATGGGGAGGGGGTTAGTACACACTGTTCCTCCAGGCTCTGTGAGTGAGCCCAGCAGCAGAACTGTGCACAGCCATTCCACATAATTTACATAGACAGTACTTAGCAGCAAAGGAGGTTATGTACTGCTTGATCAGAGCTGCATCCCAGGGCATAAAAAAAATATATATATTTTTTAAGTAATTAAAAAAAAAAATATTATGCTTAATTCTGATTCTTTGGCTTACTGCCTACAAGGGCATAAAAACACTTTCATACAGTGTTCGTTTAATGTGATACATAAATATGTAGTTATGTTTTTTTGCAGCAATGATTTATAATTCTTCACCCAATAAAAAAGCCCAAGTCTGAACATGTAGGAGTACGTTTAGTCTTATTTACATTTACGGACAAATATTCAAAGTGGAGAACAGTAATCTGTTACAAAATAAGACCATCAGAAAACAAATGTAATTCAAACCTGAGTCTGTACATTGTGAGCGTCATTTGCATGTCACCACCCAGAATCCTTCACTGTAATAGATACACTGTTCACTAAGTAATTCTGTGGGAATACAAGTCCTGACTTGTTTTCCCATAGAATTACGCCGATATGCTGATAATGGCTTTTTCTTTGCATACTGTATATAAAGTGGAGTGTTTTTTAATCCCCACCACAGCATGCTTACCATCTGAGTACCCTCTCCAGCCTCATTTCACAGTTGCCTTAACCTCAGATGAGCCCACATTAGTGTGAAATGTCTGAGTGGGTTCCTAGCCCTGTACCCTCATCCAAGGCTATATTCTGAAGGCTGACTGACAGCAGAACGCATACATCCAACATGGATCCCGTGTTTATTGGGCTAGACGCAAAATTTTATTTGGAACAATTTTATTTGATTAACTTTTATTTGTATTGCGCCAACATATTCCGTAGCGCTGTACAAAGGATAAGAAAAAGGAAAATACAATAACAACAAATTCAGAAAATGGAGTGCCCTGTTTTGAGCTTTAACATCTACATTTGTATTACACTACCAAGAATCTTTTTATGTACAGCACCATATGCAAACATGGCGATGGAGGCTTAATTAGATCGCTACGTTCCCTTGCAATATTTTGCCCTGTGCAAATACACGTAAATATTCATATCATAAATGTATTTTTACCATTTAAAAAATAATAATAATTAAAAAGTTTATTTAGAATAAAGTTGGCTTCATACCTACCAATTTCCTGTTTCTATCCTTGGCCTGTAACTTTGAGCATTGCGCTTATAGAAAAATTTTAGTTTTTGCATGATTATCTCGTCCCACTGTAGATCACAAGCGAGAGATGACTCTGTTACCAGAGCTATGATATTAAAGTTGGAAAATAAACATGCTATTTATCTAAATATTAAGAGGAGTCAAAATACTCCCGATAAAATAGTAGTATTTGTTTGTACAAATGGAGGTTTTTAATCAAGACGGAAAAAAAACAGACTTTAATATACATAAAAATATTATTTTCAGCATGACTATTCCACAGCTCATCTTTCACTCACTTTAAACAACTTTTTTGTTGTTGCTTTGGAGATGTGTCAAATTCTAACTTATCTGAATCATCCAAGAAGACCAATCCCCCTCCCTTAATTCTTGAATAGATAAGAATAGCAGAGCACACCTTAGGCTCCAAGCAAGTTGTACACAGCCAACAGCTCCTGGGCACAAGTCTTTAAAAGATTTTCTCTTAAAATGATTTTGTTTATATGGTTTACACACCAATTAATGTAAGAGTTTTACATGCTTCCCAAACATGGAGTTTATCCAAGACTACAGTGGTCCTTTAAATGGACCATGGCTCATAAGTGGCTGACCAATGAGGGATACATGCAAATAAAAAGTTAGATTCTGGCATTAGATGTACATTTTGATAATATTTTTCAAAATTGCTTATTTAGGTACTGTAGGTAGTTTATATAATTGTACCGATTTGATGCTTTGTGTCTAAGAAGAGCAGTTAGTTACAGGATAAATAGTAAGATTTTTAGACTTCATATAGCTTAATACAAAAAAGTATATCAAAATAAAAAAGTTCTTTGAAAGTCAGGAAACAAATCAGACTTCTAGGTCTCTTAAAATATTTTTGGATTACAGTTGCCAAAGTTTATTGAAAAAATAACATTCCAACAATTAAATATATTTTATTCTTCTGCCACCTCCCAATTGTGTCGTTCAGAGACTTCAAAGGGCCACAGCAGAGGTCCCAAACTACCAACAAAACTATGTAGTGCCTTGGGGAGTTCAGCTACACCCTACTGACGAGGCCCAATGAAGGGCGAAACGGACGTCCGGGGTTTTGAATATACTACATTTTGGCTGTTACTTAGCTCAATAGATCCTAGTTATCAGTAACAAATTACGCTCATCACTGATAAATGGTTTTCTAGATGAATTACTTCCTTTTTCACCGGCTTTCAAGGTAGCAAAATGTTAACAGTCAAAAGTAAGCCATCGATCCGTTGAGATAATTGGGTACAACACCAGTGTGATCGGAGTGTTCTCTTGAGCCAAGAAACAGTCAAAATGTTGTACATTTAAAGATTTTTTTAGAATTACTAAATCAAATGTCTTTAATAGTTGCAAATATTCATATTTGTATTGTTATATCACTGTCATACCATAACTGGAACATATAAATGTACATTCATAGTCACATATACATTATTTATTAGGATTTAACCCATTTTCTCCACATATACTTTGCACATGCATTGTTATTTCCCAAGTATTCCAATTTGTAGTTCCACATATCAAAAGGAAATATAGATCATGCTCAAACCATTGTACGGTTCCTTTTCTTTTGTATTATTTATTTCCATTTCTCTTTGTCACAGCACAAAGGATGTACAATTCTTAGTTGCATATTGTACAAACGTGTCAATAAAGAACAGACTGAATACTCTCTAATCCTTCTGTTATACCATTGATTTCCCATCTGGAGATTTCCAGTATAACATGGCAAATACGGATAGCCGTTTAAGCAATTTTGGACAATTATACTGGAGAAGGCATCATTCCTTTATACATTTGAGTTGGATCATAAACATCATCCCATTAGATGTGTCAGTGGGGTTATTATTCCCCTTTTGAAAAGGCAATAAAAATATATATAAATAAGAGGGATAACAGTTCAACTCGGGCTAAAACAATACTGAAGCAAATGCGGTTTCAGTTCTTTATTTTCAAAAGGTAAAATCTGTTAAAAGTTAAATAACACAAAAAAAATAAAAATAAAAAACTTTAAAAACATAGGTTTAGTTAATTAAGCTTTAGGATTGCCTTATGATTATCTCGGACATGCTTAAATTCTCCTGAACTGTGTTTGGCCCTGACACTGGAAGACTGTTTCCTTTTGTAAAGTAGGACTTTCTTGTTTAGTCATTCAGTTGTGTCCAACTCTCCATGACCCTATTGACCACAGCACGCCAGGCAAACTGTCAGCCACTATCGTTCTTAGCTCCATAAAGCTCATATGCATTGCTTCAGTTACCTCATCTATCCATCTCTGCCTCTGTCGTCCACTTCTTCCTGTGGCTCAAACCTTTCCCAACAATAGAGCCTTCAGTATTTTTCAACTATGACAAAGATTCCTTAAGCCATTATAGTGGCTCTGAAGGGGTGATGAGAGTTGTGATGGCGATTTTCCCCATAGGAAATAAAACGCACTAAAGTTCACCACAGCCCTGTGTTTCTTAGGGAGTGTGACCCTTTCAGGCGAGCCCAACAGCACAGTATAATACTTTTGAAGTGCCGTAGGCCACATGACCTGGCAGGGCTGGGGTATGGGATATGAGGTGGCTAAATGGTGGGGTGGAGCCATTTATAGGCTCTTTTGGCGCCAACTTCACCATTATGGCCCCAGCTAGCCATGTGTGAAGATACCCACCAACCCATCCCTAAAATATTATTGTATAAAGATATATTTTGTACTATTAAAATTTTTTTTTTTTACGAATAACAACAATTTGGAGGTATTTTCTTGTTGATTGTCTTAAGCACTCGTTCTGGATATATGATTTAAGTATGTATTATATGTTAAAAAATATGTATTATGTTGTTGTCACAGCAGCGGATGGTGAGGGGAGTCATCGGGACAGTGGTAAAGTGGGTAAGATCCTACCCTATTGTGGTATGGCGGTTGCATCATGGTACACCCTGGACGAGGGTTCAAGCAATAGGTTGTACACGATCTCTGACCAGGCTCCTCCCCTCACTTGGTTATGTTAATTTATTTATGGTTATGGTTAAGACGCATTTGTGTTTACCAATAAACGCTGCGGCCGGTTCTCCCTCCAGGAAGAGGTCTATGTCTAATCATTATATTTAATATGCGATTTTGTGTCTAAATCATTATGTGTACATACCAACTGGGCCTTGCTTAGATCATGGAAGTAATGTATGAAGCAAATTTAGCCACACCTTTTTTACCCATGTTAAAAATAAAATGCAGAAGTAAACTTTTGGAACATGTCTATAATATGTTTTTTTTGGAAAACGAAACTCAATAATGGAAAACATTTTACTCCCTATAAGTAAATACAGACTTTAATGTAATGGATCATAGATGCAAGGCCATAGTTCTTTTAAAAGGGTCATACAAACTAATAATGCAATAAAGTGAACAGACAGGCAGTTATGTCTCTGTTGCTCAGCTGCTATAAGAGGGGTGGACCTTATATGTAGAGCACCATTCAGCTGCTTCTACTGAAATGTGCACATCTTTATATTCACAGTAAATGACCTCTGTAGCTTGGGATAAAAAGTCACATTTCTTAAATATGTAACAAACAACATTATCATTTATGTAAATCAACAGCATAAACACAGTTTATAGAGAAAATCTGAAAATTGGTGGATTCTGCAGTTTCATGCGGCCTCTATTTTGGACCACTAGCTGGCCTGCAGTATGAGGTGGAGGGTTTTTCTATTGCAAGTTTCACTTCTACATATTTCTAATGTTGAGTGGCTATTCATAGTGGCATTTTTTCAACAGAATTGAATAGAGCTGTTATCTACATCCATGTTATCCTTCCAATTGTGTAATCTGGTTAGGAACACTAAGCCCAAGAGCAAATGTCTCCATCCAGTAAAATTGAATACAATATTTAAAAGTTAAAGAAAACAACAAAGTCAGAGGTGCTCATCAGAGAACGAACCAACCTTAATAGGTTAGTTCTATAGCCATATTTAAAAGTTAAAAGGGATATTTGGAAAATATCAGGCAGTGAAAACAGAGCTTTTCAGCACTTGTTAATTAAATGATGTTTAGATATGCAAACACTAAAGTAGTTTATTTTAATATTAAAAACAGGGAATATTCCATATTTCTTTAAAATGTTAAATATTTTGCCTGTTATTGAGTAACATTCATATGAGATTCATATAAAATATGACACTTCAGAGGTCCTATAATAGCACTCTAAGCAGTCTACATAGAACTTCCCATGGAATAAAGCAGCTACACAAGCAAGTCAATTACTTAAAGGGCATAGCTAACTTTCCTGGATTATGAATGCGTCTGATAGAGGAGAATCAGTAGTGCATGCAAACATTTTTGTGCATGAAAAAATACAAAAGTAAACATTTACAAACTCACCCTGAGGTTTGCTAAATCCCATTAGTTTGCAAACTGCAACTTTTGTTAGTTGACACCCCTGAAAATCCCTGCTAGCATAAAATGTATACTTTGTTTTGGCCAATCAAGAGAAATCAGAGATTAGCTGAAGCATTTGTAGCAAAGTCTGGGGTTCCTGTGTTGCAAAGCAGCCTGGGGATATGTAGTCTCCCTATCTTTGTGCTCTGATTCCGCTGTGAGCTCATACCCCACCCAACCATGTGATTCCATCCTGCAGCAAGAACTTCCTTTGAAGGGTTACACTCTGTACCTTGATGCTTTCCGCAGTGTACTTTGTTATGTAAGCTCCTTAAGGTGTGCAAAGCTGGATATTACTTTCCTGCCTATAACTTTGTAAGTAAATTGAACTTTTCTATACATATTTTTCTGATAATCACTGTTCGTTTCTTACCAAACATTTGAAACCCAGGAAACTTATATATACATGTAACACAGAAAATGGCAGTTAATAATGGAGAACGATTTTTGCCCTGAGTTAGGCATTTGAGTCTATGGAATGGAGGCAGGCAAAAAGAAGTACTGGGAGGCAGAAGGAAAGTCTTTAAAAGAGAAGAGTTTTGTAATTTATTTGTAACTTCAGTAGAAGTTACTTGAGGAGTTTCAGCAGGGAATAAAATGAGAGAATTTTTGAAAGGAAGATGTAATTCTACAGTTGAATTTAGTATATTTTGCCAAAGAGAACAGAGGAAAGTAGGTAGACTAGAGAATAGTAGACTGCAGTAATAAAGATGTGAGAGGCTGAGGAATATATGTAAATGTAAATTAATAATTAAGCAGGAACAAGTCATAGAGGTACATTTTAGTTGGAAACAAATATATATTTGGGTCCTCTGCTGGATCCTGGACCATCCATGATACTTTGATGGGTGAAGGTTACACGTTTAAGAGAGGTTTTCACAATTCTGCAGGATTAGGACCTGTAGTTATAGATGTGGATGTCTGCTTCAGAGCATGTGTGGTGGAAGGGGTAAGGGCAACATTCTAAAGGCACCAAAAAAATCCATATTTCGTGCTCCACTACCTTTCCCTCTCTGAAAGATAATTAACGCACTCCAAACTATGAGGCAAGATGGAACCTTCTATAAGCACACATAAGTCTGCAGAAATTTAGATTGTCTCCCTAAAAAACCTTTAAAGTTGATGATTTACAAAGTGATACTTTAACAAAATGGTCGTCACTAGCTGGTCCTAGGACCACTGCGGTCCTGGAGACCCTATCTGCCAGTCCTCAGGAACAGAGAGTCAAGGAGAGTCCAACAGTTTAAATAAACCCCGCATTAGCCATAGATAGATTATTCATCAACAACATATCTGCCGTTAAAATGCACCCTATTCAAATAGATAAAAATGTATTTGTCAAATATAGTATCTCCCGGTTATAAATATTCCGAATCTACCCAGACCAAAAAATGTTGACTTTATGGTTCCACAATCCTTTAAAAAACGGTGACAAAAATAATTAGACGACTTTTACAGCACTGTGACTTTAAGTACTGCTTGGAGATACACTGATGTGAAAATTGCTTATGCATTGAATACTTCAACCATTTTTAGCATCTTTTGAAGCCTTTGAAAACCTCAACACCAAGCAAAGCTGAATTTAGTAAGTACTCGGCTAATGACAGGGACAATGTTATGAATTATTCACAAAATGCACAAAAACAAAACCATCACACAGCAAGCCAGACTCCGACAAGTCACTAACAAAAGGCCCACGATTACTGATCGACAAGAACACTTTGCATGTAACAGTCTTGTGCAGAGCCTCTGGAGCTTGCGAAAGGAACGTTGCCAAGTTGAGAAATAGATTATATTATAGGGAGGAAAAATCGGGAACCCCAGAGATAACTAGAGGGCACTAATTAGGTGATGTCGATCCCTGGTGTCTATACTGTGCATGCAGGGAAAATAGCCATGTTTGTAAAATTGCCTGAGGGAAGCCGCTTTGAAATTCAGTACATTGTTACAATGATGTAGTCGCTCACCGTAAGGCTAATCCCTCTAGCAACTTCTTTATTCTGCTTTTGACACAGACATTATTATGGAAAGTAATATTTGAGCCAAGAATATGAGGTTTTCCTCGTCTTTATAGGGGTATATGGGCTCACAAAGAGCCGTCAGATGTAAAATCGAATTCTGCAAATCTGTATCTTATGCAACAAAAAGGCATCAAGATATTTTTTTCGTTAACATTAGGAGTAGTCCTTAAAAGTATTATTTTTATAGTACTGTATATTGTTTTTGCAAAGCGAAGAAATAAAGTATTTACCGTATTGGTCCGGATATAAGCCGCACCCGTAAAGTTCAAGAGGAAAAAATAGAAAAAAGATAGTACTCAAATATAAGCCGCACCCGTAAAATTGGAGAGAAAAAGACTCTCAAAGTGATCAGCCATTGCAAGAAACAGGCTTTCTAATTAGCACTGTAGCTTTTTTTGCAGGTTACAGGCTTTACAGGATGTTAGAATCACTAAAACCGTAAATCGCTATTCAATACCGCAGTCTAAAGCATGAAAATCGGCACCCTTAACTCGCAATCGCGTAAATCGGCAGTCATTTTGCGTTCGCCAATAGAAGCCGCACACCTAACAAACAAAGTTCCCAAATCGGCAATGATTTTTTTTTACGGTCGCAAATATAAGCCGCACCCCTAACTCGCAAGCTTAAAAAAAAAACAACGGAAAAAAGGTGCGGCTTATATTCGGACCAATACAGTAATTTATAGCAATTATATTCAATTTTGCTGTATTGGGCAAAGGTATGTGCTTTTGTATAGGATGGAAAAATGGGAGGAAACTTGGTAGCATAGGCAGTTCTGTTGGAAGACTGCCACTTAGAATAAGCACCTAACATAAAGTATATAGTAAACCAGCTCTCAGTAGGTTAAACCTCCAATTCAATCTGTAGGCCAATAAATAAGCAATCCAAAATGGAAGCAGCCAAGCAGATTTTGCACCATGCTTACGGCTTATGCAGCTGTAAATGTTTCTGAAATACTTCACATGTAATAAAAATCTAGAGCGGTCCTTTAATTCAGAGTTTCATGATTTGATTATGCACTGGGAACAATGGTTAGCTGCATGAGTTGTTATCTACTACATAGTTACATAGTAATTAAGTTTGAAAAAAGACTTTCAGTCCATCAAGTTCAACCTTTTTAGATCTCTATTGATCTTTTTAATATGTGGACTATTTATTATTAATTGTTAATTAACAAGTTTTAGGTCATGTACTATTACATAGGAGAAATTTCCTGCAGCATATAAGTCTGGCTCTGCCCAAAAAGGTAGGCCAACAGATGAACACCAGGCAAATCTCCCATTATAACACAAAAAAATACCCCTAACATACATTTCTGTCTCTCCCTAGGCACAATGAAGAGGTCCATGCTTATCCAATACAACTTTGATGTTACCATTTGCATTTAACCAAACAGCAATTGATGCTCTCCCTTCTATGTCATGGTCCCCACTAGGGTGCTGTTTCTTAAGTTTTAGCTTATCTCCGCTACAAGAAATATCTGCTCTGCAATGACTTATCAGTATGACTCCTTCCAAAAAGGTAGACCAACCCAAAATACAAAAAAAATATCAGCCTCTCGGCTACTGTTGGGTTCCTAGTGAGCACAAGTGAGTCATTTAAAATAAACTATGGCAGTTTCTCATATCCATTAAAAGAAAACCTGTTCTGTGCACACAATTCAATAATCCACCCTAGGCTAGATGAAGAAGACAAAACAGAGAGCATGTCTAGGAATCCTTGATTTTATCTTTTAAAACCTTTTGCACAGTATATATATGTCTTCACATGTAATGGTAAAGAGTTGCAGAGCACTCTTCAAATGCACATTTAGATAAAAATAAATAAAAAAACACACATTCTCACAGGAACATCAGATTAAAAAAAACTAATCACTGATCTAACAAGTTTAGAGTACTTTAATACCCAAATATTATCCATGGTATTAATTATGAATGAATTAGTGATTTACAAATTTTGCATGGGTGGCAGTTAAATTGATTACAAATAACAAGTTGGTCTGAGCTAACCTGAACGTCTAACAAGGTCATTTTACTTATTTGAAGGTTGGCGAAGGAAAGAGACAGATAGAGCCTTTGGATAGTTGGCTTTATAACCAGGAGATTAATATAAAGCGATTGCCTGCATTTAACCTACAATGTGAAAATGTATATCAATGTGATAGAGGAGATCACTTAGTGTAGATTAATCATCAACTCTTACATTATTACAAAAGATACCAGCAGAACTAGTGGGCTCGATGGTTCACTCTACTGAAAGTGGCTGCAGAATATGGTCTGACACTTAAACTACTTGGCGCATTTTCGAAGCTAACATGTCTTTATACTTGAACCTGTGTCTGCCACCTCATCAAAAGCTTCATTTGGGGTAAAAAGCCATCCTTAATTGAAAGAAAAACAGAGCCCACCAATCCAGCCTGCCCATATAGGACTCTTTGAATTGGAAAGAATGCCAAAGCATTTGGTGTCAGCCTTTTTTTAGTATCTGAACAGATGTACTATTTACAATGGTGAGTAGAAAGATGACTGAAAGACTATATATATATATATATATATATATATATATATATATATATATATATATATATATATATATATATATATATATATATATATATATATAGTAAACATGTCCCAAGCAGGCCAAGATCCCTGTTTTTCCACAAACTAAAAAGCCACATTCAGTTCCCTATTTCTTAATGTTACACCACTAAAAAGTGTTAAGTAACATTCCTGTGCTATTCTATTCACCACTCTCATAACAATTGTGTGTGTGTTACTTGCAATGCCTGCGAGTAACTCCTTCTTGCAATATTACACCTGTCTTCCCCATTAATTTTCACACATCACATATATAGTGGTCAGTGTTGGTGACATTTGCAATGTTGGTCACGCACTCGCGGTGCGAGTGACCACTGCGAGCCTCACGAAGCGTGGCGAGTGGTTAGCGCACAACGAACTTAGGCTGCAATAAGCGCCAAAGGCGCTCATTGCACTACGAGCCTTGCGAAGCGAGGTGAGCAGTTGAGGTACGCAGTTGGTTCAAACGCGCAACTCGGAAAAACAAACCAAATTTTTTTTTTAAAACACACTCGCACACAGCATAGGGGGAGAGCCAAGAAGCCTGGGAGTGAAGTTGCAAACTAATTAGAGCCATATTTTGAGTTTTTCGTCAAAGGAAAATAGTCTAAGCAAGGGAAAAATCTCACTCTTGCTCTCCCCCTTCCCCGCTCAAATCTGATCCCCCATTCCCTGACACTTCATCTACATAACCAAAGGAGTCCACTGAGACTCCCATAGCAGCTAAAATATTATTAACTCATTGTCAAGGGGGGCCTTAAAGGCACCTAAATGTTAACCACCACCACCATGAAGGACCTCTGTGGCATCTTAAAAATTAACCCCAGTTGTGGAGGCCCATTAAGGACCATGCCATGGGGGTCCTTAAATGATATAACTATTAACCACCAACATACTATGGGGGTCTATACAGGACCTCCAGTGTAAAGGGTTAATATTTAGAAGCTGTCGGAGTCCTTCTAGGATGCCTGTGGCATCATAGTTAACTATTTGTGCCACAGGGGTGTCAATGGACCCCATGGTTATGTAGGTTATCAGGGTTCATGGGGCAACAAGGGGAATTGGGTGTGAACTGGGAAGAAGGCGATTAGGAGTGAGTGGGGAAGGGGATCCCCAGGGACTACCTTTACCTCTTTCATGCGTGAAGGGAATTCCCAGGTATTCTCTCTGGTGGAAGTGGACATTTTGCTCAATCTCCGAATTTTGCATAATCCCATGCCTTGTGCTTTTCTGACAAGTTATAGATTTACGAGTTACTGGTGAGATCAGTAATATTATGGCTGAATGGCATTTAATATGTGTGTAACATTACTGAAAAGAAAAATCACTCACAACTGAAAACTGGTATTTTTTCAAGTTACGATTCTCCAACTGAATGAGGCTCTTACTCAGTAAACAGTATTTCCATTGTAGCTAAGGCCGTGACATGCAAAAAGCACCAAATTTATGATTTTAAAATAGTTTCCTTCTTCACTGGTATATCCAGATTAAGGTATATGTTCTTCTCAGTCTTCAACACATAATAAATAAGTAACACTGACGGTTTTCTCTTTGTATCAGGCGTGCCCAAACCTGCATCTATCCTTCAGTAGCCTGCGCACTTACCCAAGGGGAAATCTATTTCAGTGGTAGGCGAGGAAAATTACTTGGAACTTTCCAGGCTTTGTAAGCAAAACAAGCACCAGCAAGACACAAACTAATGTAATAAGTAATGTAAGTGTATACTTTTTGTTAAAATGTTTTAATGATTATTTTCCATACATAATCCATCCCCTTTCACCCTAATTACTTATAGGCAATTTGAACCAACAAATGTTCTTTTATTATATTCCTGGTAAATTTGACTGTACAAGGATATTCTTCAGAAGGTTAACGATGTCTGTGAAATGTGATACTATTAATATTTTGTGGCAACCTCCTGTGATTGGATGCAGTTCATTTCTCTTTGTTAAAATGTTTGTAATGCACAAGAAGTAGATTGGAGGTGGATATGGCCATATGCATTTTTCTACATTTTTGAAAAATTTAAATGCAAAGTTTATCAG